>CM038708.1:14369017-14524017 GCA_021613375.1 Megaleporinus macrocephalus
CTAGTGGACAGTGTTGTTAAAACACGTGGGGCTACAACATCCATTGCAGCAGCATATGGATATTTCTGCTGTTATTACAACACATATGTGTGTGTGTGTGTGTGTGTGTGTGTGTGTGTATAGCTGTCCAAAGGAAAACAAGTAAATGACAACTTTACAGGAGAGGACTTTAGTTTCAATGAAAGTCAACAGAATAAAAAAAAATCCCAAGCTATTTTGGATAATTTCTTTTGGTCCATTCATAATGCAATTTTCACACAGTATTACTTTATAAGGTTTAACTAAATGTTCTCTCTGATAATAAACACTAATCACATCCACCTTATGATCCATTCAGGTGCTCCTAAATGCTTGATCAACTGAATCAGGTGCATTCAATTAGGAGTGATCAATTAAAGACTGTTGTTATCAACAAAGCGTGTAAGGGCTTTTGCTAAATAACATGTTCACAAATTAGTATATTTCATTTAAAATCAATGGACGGTATATGGAAAGACTAACTTAATTGTAATTGTTGAGATGAAAGTAATTCAGGTTGGTTCGGTGTAAAACAGTTCACTGTAGAGAAACTCACAGAAATATTAACTGCTTATACTTTTTCATCTGTTATAGTGATTGTTTGTTAAAAGCAAAGGGGAGAGATTAGCATATTATATATTTAGTTATAAATATAACTATATTAAACAGCTTTGGGTATTTTACATCAATCTACTCTGAGTGGCTTTGCTGTCAATATTTCTTGAAAAATGGCTGGAATTTTAATTTAAAGCACCATAAAGACTTAATAGGAGTAATAACATGGAAGAACAATTTTTGTTCCCTAAAGAATCTTTTGTTAATGAGATCTGTGAGTGTGCAATAATAACTGTTTGAACAGCACATTAAATAATAAATAATAATGATATTCATATGAATTAAAGACCTAGGTCTGTACAGTTCAATCCAACAATCCTTTAGTTGATTTGTTAATACTGTATTTGGTGGGCTCTACTTGGGCAGTACAGCACTTGATGCCTCACAGATTTATGCACATAAAGCAATATTGAGATGAACTACTCTAAACGGTGAACATGGAGAGAGCATGTAGTGAGTAGAGAGAGGGGCTCTAATGGCCCCCTGTCTGCGACTGAAGCTGTGCTACTGTAACCGGATCCACCACCTCCGTTTCAGCACCACGGACTGAGCTGCTTTGTGCCCCTAATGAGACACTCTGGCACACACTCATACACACATTCCAACCAGAGAGAGAAACAGAAAGAGTGGCAGAGAGGACAGGAGGGGGGCAAAGTAAGAGAATGAGTGATAAAGGGATGGGAGAATACTAGGGATGGAGAGAGAGAGAGGGGACGGAAGAGTGAGACAGAAGTACGTGCCAGCGTGCAAATCCTCTCCCTATTATAGATAGTCCATACTCGCGTAAACACTGAGCCCTCCCTTTCCACTTCGCTACACACACAAACCCCACTGTGCGACAGCAACAAACCACAAGAATCAAGAATGTCCGCCTCACTCTGTCCGTGACACCGTCTTCTTCTGTCCTTTAACCTCCTGAAATCAAGTTAACATCGCCCCTTATATAGCAACCTCCCACCATGCCTTTCACACAAAGCTCTTTCTCTAGGCCCGAGATCCAAACCAAGACCTTTACCCTCAAACCTCAAAACCAAACCACTCTTCACATTGTGGAGTTCATGTCTATGCTTTCTCCTCAAACAATTCCCTTTGACGTCTCGGAAATCTGGAGTTGATTTCATCTCAGAGAGCCTGAGAGTTTAATGCCACACATCGAGATCTTGAAGTCCCATCACACATGACTTATCATTACTTAATACTGTCTCTGCACATTTCATAGAAACATTGAACACGATTTAGACCTGCAGTAGCTGATAGTTTACCACTAAATATACAGCATCATGCAAAAGACCGAGAGCACTCTTTATTCATTTCTTTCACTTTCATTTCAGATCAGATTATTCATTTTAGCTGCTTTTAGATTATAGAAAAGGTGGAAACTAACTGGGTTTCCAAAATTGGGATATATATATATATACAGTGCCTTGCTGAAGTATTCGCTCCCCTTGAACTTTTCAACCTTTTGGCATATTTCAGGCTTCAAACATAAAGATATGAAATTGTAATTTTTTGTGAAGATTCAACAAGTGGGACACAATCATGAAGTGGAACAAAATTTATTGGATATTTTAAACTTTTTTTAGAAAAAAAAAACTGAAAAGTGGGGCGTGCAATATTATTCGACCCCTTTACTTTCAGTGCAACAGTTCAGTGAGGATCTCTGAATGATCCAGTGTTGACCTAAATGACTGATGATGATAAATAGAATCCACCTGTGTGTAATCAGGTCTTCTTCAGCAGGGACAGGGAAGATGGTTAAAATTGATGGGAAGATGGATGGAGCCAAATACAGGACCATTCTGGAAGAAAACCTGTTGGAGTCTACAAAAGACCTGAGACTGGGACTGAGATTTATCTTCCAACAAGACAATGATCCAAAACATAAAGCAAAATCTACAATGGACCGGTTCACAAATAAACATATCCAGGTGTTATCCAAGTCAAAGTCCAGACCTAAATCCAATCAAGAATCCAACCTCACTGAGCTTGAGCTGTTTTGCAAGGAAGAATGGGCAAAAATTTCAGTCTCTCGATGCAAAACTGATAGAGACATACCCCAAAGACCTGCAGCTGTAATCACAGCAAAAGGTGGCGCTACAAAGTATTAACGCAAGGGGGCTGAATAATTTTGGACGCCACACTTTTCAGTTTTTTATTTCTCAAAAAAGGTTAAAATATCCAATAAATTTCGTTCCACTTCACGATTGTGTCCCACTTGTTGATTCTTCACAAAAAAAATTCTAATTTAATATCTTTCTGTTTGAAGCCTGAAATGTGGCAAAAGGTTGAAAAGTTCAAGGGGGCCAAATACTTTTGCAAGGCACTGTATATATATATATATATATATATATATATATATTTAGTTATGTATCGTTGTGCTGTCTAGATTCTAGATATTTTGGCATATACAGACAATATGTACAGAAAAAATGGGTCTCCAAACAAGAGCTGTAAGACCACCGAAACTGTCACCATCAAATAAAAGTACTTCAAGCTTTCACCTTTGAGAAATTGAAAAAAATCAAGCTCCACGCTTATTCAAACATATCTCTCCATTCTTCTATTGTAACAACTTAATGCTATGAGTCTGTAAAAATGTGTAGCTGTCACAAAGAACTCACTAAGAAAAAGGAAATATGCCAAAAATAAAAATCTGCAAACCAAGCAAGAAAGCTACTGGTCACCCACCCAAGATTCCAGACCTCAGCATCACATCCCACATTGTTAGTATGTACTGTGTCAGGATAGATTTACATCTGATTTATTTTCATTTTTCCTTCGGTATTCAAATCAGCATTTCATTGCTGTCCAAAGAAACACAAGCAAATGGCAACTTTACAGGAGAGGCAAAAAACAGTCTTTATTTTTAGTGGAGTTACTACATAACTTAGATTTGGGAGCTGGACCATGTCCTAATTACACCTACCGCCCACATATACCCCCACTCTCACTCCACCACAGTGTCGAACAACTGCGCACCCACCTCCTCCCCATCTCCTCCCAATTTTTCCATTTCAACTCCAACCCAGTGGGGGCTCTTTCATGCACAAACACCAAAGCCACCCAGAACTCCAGCCCAAGCCTTGGCTCACTTAAAGGGTGGTCCATGCTAGCAAAATGTATGCCAATGGAGCCCAGAATGTTTTCCAAGTTATTTTTTTCCTGGTATTGGATAAATAGCCACATTTAGATGCAGCCTGATAATCCATTAATAATCAAACTAATAGCTCAGTCTAGTCAAATACGCCTCAACTAGAATAAACTAGAATACAATTTCTATCTGACTGAACGAGGTTGGTAATCCAGTAAATATTAATATGATAAATAGTATCTGTATCTCATTACATTCCCAATTTTGAGCACGTTCTGCACATATGCATTCATGTCATAACATTCAACATAATAAGAGACAAACACTGGTCTGCAGAGGAGATAAAGTTTATAACTTAAACTTAAGAAGACTTAATGGATAGCTGTAAAGTGTCACAAACGTTAAGTTTTTAAAGAAGTGTATTTCTAAGCTTCTCCATTTTATGGAATTGGCAATTACATCAATCAATGCACTGGGCATTTGCATTAGTTCCAAATTCATTCCTACATGCCTCTTGCTGTGCTGGTATTTTTGCAGTAGCACAAAGTGATTTTCAGCAGCTGTCGTCCTGAAAAGGCTCACTTCACAGCTCTACACAATGCTCTAAGCACAGCGTTCAAAGGTCAGGTGCATTCAGTACAGTGGCACAGTAGCACAGCCTCCAGTGGGGATCCTTCCACTGCTAGGTTTTCATTTCTGCTATGCGCCGGTCCATCCAAAAGCACTGAAAAGAGGCCCTGAGCTCCGGCTCAGCTGGCACATTACAGTTCTGGCCTGATTTCCGGGCTTTTCCACTGCTCCACTGCTCCTAGCAGTTCACACTCTAATGGGCCTCTCTCTTTCTCAGATGGTTCTGGCTAGACTGTTCCACACTTATCATGTTACAAGTACCACTGCACAATTCATTACACGTTGTATTGCTGACTACACTGTAAACTATATTGTTACGCATGGTGTACTGAAATGTAACTTCCTATTACTTAAGCCTTTTTTGATTTCTAGATGCCATTTATATGCATTAATACAAAACTCCATGCTTAGATATTTTATTATTTTAAACAGAAACGCTTATGATAACATGGCCAATAGGACTTAATGTTAGTGTACATAAAACTAAGCCTGGTGATCTTTCTAGGCCTAAAATATCAGAGCAACAACAAGGTACCAGTAAACTTTCAAACAGTCAAAAACACCTCCAACCTTCTCCCTGCTCTTCTGCTCTGAACCCTGTAACAGAGCACCTCTTAAGTCTTTGACCCCACTTTCCATGCTGCAGTTCACATTTCCCCCATCATACACCCCTGTCCTCAAAGCAACTCTGCTTAGAGACATACAGGGCTTGTGTCCAGACCTATTTTCCACTTTCTCAAGAGTTCAGTACCACCGGAAGATCTGTATCGGAGGCTTTGGCATGAATGTTTGGGTATCATCGTAGCAGGGAATTCTTAGAACAGTAACATTGCATTGTTCAAGTTCAACTTTAAAGCTTCAGAAGTGCTCACAATGTTCTGGAGCTCATTTAGTTCCAGTCTCTCTCTACTGCTAGTCAGTCAAAAAATTGCCCAGACACCGCAGGTAATCAGTGAACTTACAATAAGAAAAGCACAGAAAAGCATGGTTAATAGAATAGAAGATTCACAGATGAGTCTAAAATCATCATGGCCAATGGAAAATGCCAGACAAAGTGTATAAAGCTGTCCATCACTAGGTCGTGGAGCAGTGGAACTGCATTCTCTGAAGTAAAGGAGCACCATCTGATTCCTTTGGGATGAGCTGGAGAAGCCTTTGGGAGCCAGAACTAATCATTCACATCAGTACCTGACTTCTCTTATGTTATTTTACTTGAATGCTATCCTCACAACAAATATCTAATGTTAAGCCTTCCCAGAAGTCTGAGGCTGGTTTGGCAGCAAAGACGGATTGACCCCTATTAATACCCCAAATCGGATGAGCAGGTGTCTGCGAACTTTTGGAAATAGTGTCCTTGATCCATTGAATCAGGGTCATTAAATCAAAAGAGCTCTAAAGTTCTGGAATGATTTAAAGTTCTAATGTGGAAATGGAGCAATGCAGTGCTACCGTTCTAAGAACTGGAAGCTTAAGCATAAGTTCTGCCAGAAAGACTCATTCAGTCATTACTTCTGACCAGTAGCTGGTGCACACTGTCTATCTCTCCACCTGCTTACATGTGCCGGCGGTTTGACATTCCCCTCTTTCCTCCCCACCATCACAAGATTGGCCCTGTCCAGTTGTCGAGTGAGGGTGGGATCCACCCCTGCCGTTCAGATCCGGCAGAATAAGTGGAGGTCTTGATGCTCCAAGACCTGCACAAGGCCTAAGCCACGCACCCCTTAAGTTCCAAATCAGTATATCCTCCACATTCTTTAATTATATCCAGGATCAAAATGACCTTCCTACACTCCTCCTGAGTCTTTATAGCAGAACGTATTCTAGAATTCTTCTCTTTGTGCATCCATAGTTTTTCCCTCTAGGTCTCTACCTACCCTTTGCAGCCCAAGCACGGAGAGGACTGCTGTCATCGATGACGTGGTAGAAGGTGAGGGGGAGAATGAGGAAGGGGCTGTCGCTGGATGTGTCCACCTGGAAGGCCACGTTCCTCTGGTCCAAACGTACCGTCTCACCCTCTTTAGTTAGAGATGTCTGAAGCAGCTTGCCTGTTACCTGGACAAGAATTACGACAACGCTGGCTGAGTTAGACCATTAAACACTCACCAAGATTACAGACAAAATAATCCCATACATTATAGGGACAAAAGTATTGGGACATCTACACATTAACCTATAATAGCTTTTATGACAGCAAAGCATTGGTGACTTTTACACACACTCATCACTAATAGTAAGGAAATACATGTAACCATGTTACGCAATCAGGATCATTGAACTCTCTTACAGTTCTATCAGATTATATGCAAAATCCACTGTTTTAATGATAAAAATGTAACTTTTATTTGATTTTTTATCTCTTCTGAGTGACTAGGCCAGTTTACGTTTTTCACAGGCAAAACGCCCCTGAGTCACATATCAGGCCTGTAACGAAGGGGGTTAAGAACTGGTGTGTCTAAGTAGTCAGAGACTAACGTTACTCTCAAGAAGCTGTGTGTGTGTGTGTGTGTGTGAATGTGTGTGGGCCCGGTTTTTATTTTGTTTATTAAATCTGGTATTTTCAATACAGCCAAAACATCTGAAAGTTACTGAGTGTGGTCATTTCTCTGTTTGTTTAAATTGAATGTGTTTTGCTGAAATTCTGACGGTGTATTGTGTTTGTATTAAGTTGTAGAGCACTAACAGCAGCCTTAGCTAATTATGGCTGACATTTCATCTATCCGTCACTTAAACCTAAATAATTAGTCAGATATTGAGTAACCCAGAGCCCCCAGCTATATTTAATCATTTTAATAATCAAAACTCTACCAACTTTCTGGTTGGGGTGCTACAGTAATGTAAAAATGTGTAAATGATCTTTATTTGTGCTTGAGATGATCAGTTCCCACTTAGTTTCAATATAAAATGAATATCTTTTAAAACTCATAAAACTCATGTTGATCTCTGTCAGGTGCTGAAACAACTGAGAGCTCAGTAGTTCAAGTACATCAAATCAGTGCAAACCCATGTGAGCCGATTCAGCTTTTCAGCTCATAGAACGCACATGATGGTCAGTTAGAGTTTTAGTACTGACCACTATTTATCATTAATGTAAGGTCCTAAAGGAGATTTATTTCTACCATAATGATCTTTTGTCTTTGGCATGATAAACAACAGATTCTATATTGATTACTTTCCCTGTAAGTCAGTCTTAGTGCTTTTAGTCTCAGTCTGCATGGTTACCAAACTTTAAGGTTTGATTATCAAGGTAATCAAATCTCAGTAGTTCTATATAGTAATCCCCTGGATTAGGTTACATTTACATATTTTATCAAGTAATCAATAACGCTGTAGCTGAATACATTTTTAAAGTAACCCTCTCAACCCTGCTTACCTGACAGCCTAAAAGCAGGCTCTTACGCATGTTGGCAACGCGAATCATGAGGCACGGCCGTCCTTCATGATTGGCTACGACAGCATGCTGACTGAACTTCACTGTCTCGCCGCGCTTTTTCGGCCGAGCCACCTACACACAGAACATCAGATACTGTACACTACTGTACAATACACACAGCACAACACATGTACTGTACACCACTGAACAATATATACAAGACCACCTCCACACAGAACATCAGATACTGTACACTACTGTACAATACACACAGCACAACACATGTACTGTACACCACTGAACAATATATACAAGACCACCTCCACACAGAACATCAGATACTGTACACTACTGTACAATACACACAGAACAACACATGTACTGTACACCACTGAACAATATATACAAGACCACCTACACACAGAACAACAGATACTGTACATCACTATACAATATATACAAGACTACCTCCACAAAGAACATCAGATACTGTACACTACTGTACAATACACACAGCACAACACATGTACTGTACACCACTGAACAATATATACAAGACCACCTACACACAGAACATCAGATACTGTACACTACTGTACAATACACACAGCACAACACATGTACTGTACACCACTGAACAATATATACAAGACCACCTCCACACAGAACATCAGATACTGTACACTACTGTACAATACACACAGCACAACACATGTACTGTACACCACTGAACAATATATACAAGACCACCTCCACACAGCTTGCTATAGACACTGTACATCACTATACAACATATACAAGACCACCTCCACACAGCTCACTATAGACACTGTACATCACTATACAACATATACAAGACCACCTCCACACAGCTCACTATAGACACTGTACATCACTATACAATATATACAAGACCACCTCCACACAGCTCACTATAGACACTGTACATCACTATACAATATATACAAGACCACCTCCACACAGCTCACTATAGACACTGTACATCACTATACAATATATACAAGACCACCTCCACACAGCTCACTATAGACACTGTACATCACTATACAATATATACAAGACCACCTCCACAGAGCTCACTATAGACACTGTACATCACTATACAATATATACAAGACCACCTCCACACAGCACACTATAGACACTGTACATCACTATACAATATATACAAGAACACCTCCACACAGCTCACTATAGATACTGTACATCACTATACAATATATACAAGACCACCTCCACACAGCTCACTATAGACACTGTACATCACTATACAATATATACAAGACCACCTCCACACAGCTCACTATAGATACTGTACATCACTACACAATATATACAAGACCACCTCCACACAGCTCACTATAGACACTGTACATCCCTATACAATATATACAAGACCACCTCCACACAGCTCACTATAGACACTGTGAATCACCATACAATATATACAAGACCACCTCCACACAGCTCACTATAGACACTGTACATCACTATACAATATATACAAGACCACCTCCACACAGCTCACTATAGACACTGTACATCCCTATACAATATATACAAGACCACCTCCACACAGCTCACTGTAGACACTGTACATCACTATACAATATATACAAGACCACCTCCACACAGCTCACTATAGACACTGTACATCACTATACAATATATACAAGACCACCTCCCCACAGCTCACTATAGACACTGTACATCACTATACAATATATACAAGACCACCTCCACACAGCTCACTATAGATACTGAACATCACTATACAATATATACAAGACCACCTCCACACAGCTCACTATAGACACTGTACATCACTATACAATATATACAAGACCACCTCCCCACAGCTCACTATAGACACTGAACATCACTATACAATATATACAAGACCACCTCCACACAGCTCACTATAGACACTGTACATCACTATACAATATATACAAGACCACCTCCACACAGCTCACTATAGACACTGTACATCACTATACAATATATACAAGACCACCTCCACACAGCTCACTATAGACACTGAACATCACTATACAATATATACAAGACCACCTCCACACAGCTCACTATAGACACTGTACATCACTATACAATATATACAAGACCACCTCCACACAGCTCACTATAGACACTGTACATCACTATACAATATATACAAGACCACCTCCACACAGCTCACTATAGATACTGAACATCACTATACAATATATACAAGACCACCTCCACACAGCTCACTATAGACACTGTACATCACTATACAATATATACAAGACCACCTCCACACAGCTCACTATAGACACTGTACATCCCTATACAATATATACAAGACCACCTCCACACAGCTCATTATAGACACTGTGAATCACCATACAATATATACAAGACCACCTCCACACAGCTCACTATAGACACTGTACATCACTATACAATATATACAAGACCACCTCCACACAGCTCACTATAGACACTGCACATCACTATACAATATATACAAGACCACCTCCACACAGCTCACTATAGACACTGTACATCCCTATACAATATATACAAGACCACCTCCACACAGCTCATTATAGACACTGTGAATCACCATACAATATATACAAGACCACCTCCACACAGCTCACTATAGACACTGTACATCACTATACAATATATACAAGACCACCTCCACACAGCTCACTATAGACACTGAACATCACTATACAATATATACAAGACCACCTCCACACAGCTCACTATAGACACTGTACATCCCTATACAATATATACAAGACCACCTCCACACAGCTCACTATAGACACTGTACATCCCTATACAATATATACAAGACCACCTCCACACAGCTCACTATAGACACTGTACATCCCTATACAATATATACAAGACCACCTCCACACAGCTCACTATAGACACTGTACATCCCTATACAATATATACAAGACCACCTCCACACAGCTCACTATAGACACTGTACATCACTATACAATATATACAAGACCACCTCCACACAGCTCACTATAGACACTGTACATCACTATACAATATATACAAGACCACCTCCACACAGCTCACTATAGACACTGAACATCACTATACAATATATACAAGACCACCTCCACACAGCTCACTATAGACACTGAACATCACTATACAATATATACAAGACCACCTCCACACAGCTCACTATAGACACTGTACATCACTATACAATATATACAAGACCACCTCCACACAGCTCACTATAGACACTGAACATCACTATACAATATATACAAGACCACCTCCACACAGCTCACTATAGACACTGTACATCCCTATACAATATATACAAGACCACCTCCACACAGCTCACTATAGACACTGAACATCACTATACAATATATACAAGACCACCTCCACACAGCTCACTATAGACACTGTACATCACTATACAATATATACAAGACCACCTCCACACAGCTCACTATAGACACTGTACATCCCTATACAATATATACAAGACCACCTCCACACAGCTCACTATAGACACTGTACATCACTATACAATATATACAAGACCACCTCCACACAGCTCACTATAGACACTGTACATCCCTATACAATATATACAAGACCACCTCCACACAGCTCACTATAGACACTGTACATCCCTATACAATATATACAAGACCACCTCCACACAGCTCACTATAGACACTGTACATCACTATACAATATATACAAGACCACCTCCACACAGCTCACTATAGACACTGTACATCCCTATACAATATATACAAGACCACCTCCACACAGCTCACTATAGACACTGTGAATCACCATACAATATATACAAGACTACCTCCACACAGCTCACTATAGACACTGTACATCACTATACAATATATACAAGACCACCTCCACACAGCTCACTATAGACACTGCACATCACTATACAATATATACAAGACCACCTCCACACAGCTCACTATAGACACTGTACATCACTATACAATATATACAAGACCACCTCCACACAGCTCACTATAGACACTGAACATCACTATACAATATATACAAGACCACCTCCACACAGCTCACTATAGACACTGTACATCACTATACAATATATACAAGACCACCTCCACACAGCTCACTATAGACACTGAACATCACTATACAATATATACAAGACCACCTCCACACAGCTCACTATAGACACTGTACATCACTATACAATATATACAAGACCACCTCCACACAGCTCACTATAGACACTGTACATCACTATACAATATATACAAGACCACCTCCACACAGCTCACTATAGACACTGTACATCACTATACAATATATACAAGACCACCTCCACACAGCTCACTATAGACACTGTATATCCCTATACAATATATACAAGACCACCTCCACACAGCTCACTATAGACACTGAACATCACTATACAATATATACAAGACCACCTCCACACAGCTCACTATAGACACTGTACATCCCTATACAATATATACAAGACCACCTCCACACAGCTCACTATAGACACTGTACATCCCTATACAATATATACAAGACCACCTCAACACAGCTCACTATAGACACTGTACATCACAATAACATATATACAAGACCACCTCCACACAGCTCACTATAGACACTGTACATCACAATAACATATATACAAGACCACCTCCACACAGCTCACTATAGACACTGTACATCACTATACAATATATACAAGACCACCTCCACACAGCTCACTATAGACACTGTACATCACTATACAATATATACAAGACCACCTCCACACAGCTCACTATAGACACTGTGAATCACCATACAATATATACAAGACTACCTCCACACAGCTCACTATAGACACTGTACATCCCTATACAATATATACAAGACCACCTCCACACAGCTCACTATAGACACTGCACATCACTATACAATATATACAAAGACCACCTCCACACAGCTCACTATAGACACTGTACATCACTATACAATATATACAAGACCACCTCCACACAGCTCACTATAGACACTGAACATCACTATACAATATATACAAGACCACCTCCCACACAGGCTCACTATAGACACTGTTCACCACTATACAGTATATACAAGACCACCTCCACACAGCTCACTATAGACACTGAACATCACTATACAATATATACAAGACCACCTCCACACAGCTCACTATAGACACTGTACATCACTATACAATATATACAAGACCACCTCCACACAGCTCACTATAGACACTGTACATCACTATACAATATATACAAGACCACCTCCACACAGCTCACTATAGACACTGTACATCACTATACAATATATACAAGACCACCTCCACACAGCTCACTATAGACACTGTATATCCCTATACAATATATACAAGACCACCTCCACACAGCTCACTATAGACACTGTACATCACTATACAATATATACAAGACCACCTCCACACAGCTCACTATAGACACTGTACATCCCTATACAATATATACAAGACCACCTCCACACAGCTCACTATAGACACTGTACATCCCTATACAATATATACAAGACCACCTCCACACAGCTCACTATAGACACTGTACATCACAATAACATATATACAAGACCACCTCCACACAGCTCACTATAGACACTGTACATCACAATAACATATATACAAGACCACCTCCACACAGTTCATTACAGAAATGGTACACTGCTATAAAATACATACAACACTACCTTCACACACTGTTACACAGCCAAGTCCACATACTGTGTACTACTATATGATACATGCAAGACCACTTCCACAGAGAACAGTACAGATACTATACACTACTATACAATACATACAAAACCACTCCTACAGGGCACAGCACAGATATTGTACACAACTAAACAATGCAAGACCGCCTCCACACAGCGCAGTGCACATACTGAACAGCACTATACAATACATGAAAGATCACTTCTACAAAGAACAGCACAGATGCTGTACACCACTATTCAATAAATACAAAAACACATTTACACAGCTTGTTACAGATACAGTACACCGCTCTGCAATTTATACAAAACAATAGACACTGTACTGTACACACAATACTATACATACATACATCCATATTATACACACAAGACCACAAACATACAGCTCCCATATACTACAACTAAACAATCCACACATATATTACAGTACTTACACAGTGAAAATGAAACTTCAGTCATTATAGCTTTTCCTCACCTTCGCCAAAAACGTTCCTGTGATGAAGATCTCCATAACCATAGTGATGACTAACTGTACAATGAGGAGGATGATGGCAACCGGACATTCCTCAGTGATGCAACGGAAGCCGTAGCCAATGGTGGTCTGCGACTCCAGCGAGAAGAGAAAAGCCCCTGTTAGCGTCTGCACCTGCATCACGCAGGGGGTGTGGTTGGATGGTGGGTCAAACTCTACCCAGAGGTGGGACACAAAGGGTGTAGAGACAGAGAGATATTTTTGCAAACTCAAAAAAACTACATTTAGTAGTTTTTACTGTCATAACAAATTACTGAGTACTGCTGCTTTACCATAGATACATTTAAAGGGCCATTGACTTTTATACATGTCATAATTACATGAGTGAGTATATTAAAAAAACATTCAGAGCAAGTTAATGTGAAATTTAGGTCAGTATCACTCACAGGATGCGGATAGGAACCGAACATCTGACACTTTTAATGCCTCTAAAACTACCGTACAAAAAGCTATTAGCTATTAGAGTGTGTTTGTTCATGGGGAGGTTTACACACAGGGCATTATAATTCAAAATACTGTTTTTAATGAAAATAAAATATATCTGTATAGCTGTGTTTGTGTTGTAGATATTGTAAGCCTAGATTTCTGTCACACTCACCTTAAAGACATCAATAAATCAGCAAGTTTCTTTACATGTGACTTTTAATAATTTTTTAATAATATTAATTTAATAATTTAAAATATAAATTAGACATTCAATTTTGTGGGCCTATTGAGAAGGTATTGAATTATACACAAGTGTAATTACATATGTAATAATGATGTTTTAGTATTTTATTCCCAAATTTTGTTTATAATGTTATTAATGCTAGAAAGAGTTATTCGTATTTATTCATCATTCTGAACACATCTATGTTTTCCTACAAATTATATGGAATTAAATTGCATTGTGCTCACACAGCAGTGACTCCAAACTTTTAAACTATGTAAATGTACAGGCTCATACAAGCTTGACCCATTTGTCCACACACATCTTTTACAGCTTTAAAGTCAGCTCATGAACACTACTTTGTCTCCTCACCTAGCAGGTCTCCGTGGACCAGAGCCACCAAGTACCACAGCACCCCAAAGACAAACCAGGTGCCAGCAAAGGTGGCCGAGAAGAGGAAGAGCTTGTAGCGCCACTGCATGTCCAGAAAGGTCGTCCAGAGGTCACGCAGGTAGAGAGCGCCACGGCCGCTGACGTGCTCAATGCGTACGTTGCTCCGCCCATCTTTTGAGAGCACCCGCCGTCGCCTCCTCAGCGCTGCTGGACCGCCACCCGTTGTAGCTGCGCCTCCTCCACCCAGCAGCGGTTTCAGAACCTCTGTCTGTGTTTGGGAGTGGCACACCTTCTGAGGGGATGGGCTCCGTGAGGAGGGGGGAGTGGCCGAAGTCATGGCTGTAGGGAGGGGGCTACAGTTAATGGTGATATACTATGCATATAACTCTAGTGGTCACCAACCCTGGAGATCTACTTTCCTGCAGAGTTTACATCCAACCTGCACCTAGCATGATACCTGCCCCCAGCCCCACCAACCTGGTCCAGCCAATCAAGACATTTGAAAGAAGTTAATGAGCTAGAGAAGGTGGGATAAACTGTGGTTGTAATGAAACTTTACAGAAAGGTAAATCTCCAAGACCAGGGTTGGTGACCACTGCATTACAAGAACTTACAATTTATAGGAGTTCACACTCCTAGGTTCCTGGTGGCTTGTATGCATTGAAACATATCTTCTTACATTTATTCAGTTATTTCTCACTTATAACTCATTAAATAAAGCAAACACATTCAGTCAAAATGTATTGGTATTAGTATTAATCACTATTTGTCACTTGTATTTGCTCACAACAGAATTCAACCCATCTGTGCTCATATACACACATTAGTAAACATACACACTAGGGGGCAGTGAGCCCTATCCACGACCCCCGCGGAGCAGTTGCAGGTTAGGTGACTTGTTCTAGCACTTCAGTCATGTCCTGTTGGTCAAGGGGATTGAACAGGCAAACTTCAGGTCACCGGATCTCTAACCTTCAGCCCACAAATGTGCCACAAAGATAGATTATAAACTCAATAGACACAAGCAGTATGGTAATATTGGTAAGTAGAATAGATACCTGATGAAATGTACCATGTAAAAAATGTATTTCACTTTGTAGCTGTGGTTTTGTTAATTTTTGATAGCAAAACAAACCAAAAAGGTTAGAAGTGCTTACTCGCCATTTTGAGGAAAGAATTATTATATGACCTCATGTAAATATTTAGAGTGTATATATATATATATATATATATATATATATATATATATATATATATATATATATATATATATATATATATATATATATATTTATATATATATATATACACTACCGCTCAAAAGTTTAGGATCACAGTGAAATGTTCTTGTTTTCAATGGAGTATCTTCCTTCCTTGGACTGATGGACTGATGGGTCTCTAAAGAAAGTTGTATTTAGGCAGAGGTCTGAGAATTGCTGATAATAGGACTATATGCAAAATAAGCCTCTATACAAAAATAGGCTTTAATACAAACATTTTTATTCTTTAAAAATCATCTGATACACTTACATTAATTGTGAAATGGACAATATTGTTTGTAAATTGCATGAAAATTGCATAAAATGAAATTCTAAAGTTATCCTAAACTTTTGAGCGGTAGTGTATATATATATATATATATATATATATATATATATATATATATATATATATATATATATATATATATGTGTGTGTGTGTGTGTGTGTGTGTGTGTGTGTGTGTGTGTGTGTGTGTGTATATATATATATATACTTGTATATACTAGACAAGACAAAACAGTTACTAGCCTTTACTATTGTAAAAGCCTATTGTGTGCACAGCAACCATATATATTTTTATAAAGAGGTATATGAGATTTTATGGTATACTAAACACATTCAAACAACTTGTCGCTCTAAGTGTCCATTATAGAAGATAGCCAATGCCCACCAGTGGTGTGACTCGGGCCTTATAGGCCCCAATCCCCCCAATCTCACACCAGGAAGGTCAGCAAGGTTTCAGTTACAAACGTCTTTTCTGTCTGTTTTTGCTGATATGAAAAGAAAGAAGCCAGGTTTGAAGTGAATACTGATGACTCTGGGAAGAGTTACAGGTGCCTGTCTGGGCTGTGAGAAACTCATCACCTCAGCAGCATCACAAACACAACGGATGATAGCATCTCAGACAACCTGGCGCCTTGTGAGGGGAAAAAAAGAGTGACCTGGAATATAGCATTTAATCACTCTCCCTCGTCACTGAGGCACTGTGCACTAAGTACTGTTAGCAGGACTCTTAACAAGATTGCATCTAACAGGGTCAGAGCAGAGCGTCTGGACTGGGCACACTGATGCTATCGCGGACGAGTGAGAGTAGCTCTGCTCTCTCGAGGTTTGTGGATGGCATTGCTGCGCAGAGGTGGGCACAGGGGTGGCCGTGAGGCCCAGGGTCCCGTTGTCTGCAGCGCTCTATTCAGACAACCCAGCTGCTCTGGCACATGAAACAGGCCTCATTGAAGCGAGCGAGGCAGCTGGCCTCTCGCTTCTCCAGCTCGTTTTTTACCAGAGGCTCACTCACATGTCGCTCAGGCCTGGCCGGGCCAGGGGGATCGGAGACAAGGGGGGGCTTATTCAGCGTTCAAACACAGAATGAGGGACAGAGGAAGGAGGGGAACACACAGAGGTGCAAAGAAGAGATTTGTAGGATCCGTGATTAATTAAAGAAAACCTCGCACTGCAAAGCTAATTCCATACTGTTACCCCACTTGCCAGTACCTGCCACCACCATTGGACTGTCAAGTACAAGCTACTCATTTTTAGTGCAAAGAAAAAAACAGGAGACATATTTAACAACAAATCATTCAACGTCTCTACAACTACATCTAATACCACAGTTTTCAGATGGTTTACTTTTTATATTTTTTTAAGAAACCCACAGGGATATTTTTCTCCACTCGTCTAAAGTTAGAAGTTGGTCACATTTTCTGCCTCCCATTTTCTAAGAAATCTGATTTAAATGGTCAGTCCATTGTTCTGAGACCACCAGTAGCGTCTTTGTTTGATTTGTAGATTTTCTATTATCTCTTTAATAAAAAAAGGTGTTTAAATGCTGTTTATCTGATGGAGACAGTTTTGGTGCTGTACTGTGTCTTGCATGGTTGTTGGGTGTTGTATTAAAGAACAGGGTTAGTTATACATGGCTGCAGGAGGTAATGTAACTGATATTAGTCCTGTCCAAAAGCACTAGTTAGACTATATGAAGTGATATTAACTGTTGGTTGTCAGTTCTTAAGCTGGGCTCTTAAGCTGTCTGTTAATTATACAGTATATTCACTTAAATGAGCAATATGTAAGATTCATACTCCAAATAATAGGGGGAGACATATGACCAGACAATGCATGGTCCCTCCTCCTCCCCGTTCAGTTCTTACCAGTTTACAAAAAAAAAAAAGTTCAGCATCTCTTGCTTCGCTTCTATTTCTATCCCTTCTGTTGTTTGCTGCTGAACATGGATCCTTGAAGAGAGCAGGCGGTGACGGTTGATTTGACTCGACAATGACTCGTTTTCATCTGTTCAAGTGGTTAGTAAGCCAGTAACCACTGGCTGGATATCATACTAACTTAGTTGATCTCTCTGCAACAGGATGCTATAGACAACACATCATCAGCTATTTGTTCATATCTATTAATAATTTAGCTTATTTAGAATTTGACATGAAGTCTTGAAAGACTTACTCTGTTTTACGGTTACAGTAAACAGAATAACAACTAAAACCACACATACACTACATGACTGTAAAAGCTGTCAGATCACTGCACTGTTCACACTACACAGAATGCAGTTTATAATCAGGAATCATATCCTAATTACTTTGTTGCCATGTCTAAAGAGTGATAAGATCATTCACCAGGAGGAATCTTCGACTGGGGTCCAGATTACCTTTGGTAACACATGGGCAAAAACTGTCAGTGAGTGTAAAATCCTGACGGCAGTGTGACACACAGCATAAATGAAAGGTTTTTGTGTGTTTTCTGCTCTTAAATAATTCTTATTACTGTAATATACTGTGATATGATTTCTTATCCAGTCGCTCATGTGGTAAAATTACATTACACTGTCGTCTCATGGAAAGCTAATCTCAATCCCCTCTTATCATCCTGATGTGCTTGGAGAGGTTGTGCCTGTGCATTCATGTCCTGCTACACATGCAATGAGTAGAGACTCATAACGTCCATCCACTGTCCACTGATATGCCTCTGACCATTTACTGTACAGTGGGAGATACAACACAGGGCTTGTTCCAGTAGCTCCACTGTGAACTGTACACTTTCACACCAGCAACGCTTTTTATCCAGTAGCTCCTCAGTGATCTGGAGCTCCGGTCAGAAATGATCTAGGAGATGTGTCTCTCATACAGACATGCACAGCCTCTCTCAGCCTCTCCATCTCTCTCTCTCTCCTTCTCTCACTCTCTCTCAGTCTTTCTCTCTCTCATGTTGTTTCTTTTTCTCTCTTTTCTCTTTCTTTCCCTCTTTCTCTCTCTCTCTCTGTTTTATGTTGTTTCTCTGTCTCTTTCTCTTTATCTGCCCCCCACCTCTCTCTCTCTCTCTCTCTCTCTCTCTCTCTCTCTCTCTCTCTCTCTCTCTCTTTCTCTCTCCCTCTGTCTGTCTCTAAATGGAAGTCTTTGATTCATTCAGGTCCTGGTTTCCGGATGTGATCAAATAAATAACTAAAACAAAAGAGCCAGGACCAAAGAGATCTACTTCCGACCCCCTCTCTCTCTTTCACTCTCTCATTTCTTTCTCTCCATTTTTCTTCATTTTTTCCTCCAATTTCTTTCCCCCACTTTTCTGTCTTTCTTTTCTTTCGTCTTTTTTCTCTTTCACACTCTCTCTACTTTGTGCTTCCCCCCTTTTCCTCCATCTATTCCTGCCATTTCACTCATTCTCTCTTTCTTTTTCTTTCCATTTCTCCCCTTTACTCCTTCTCTTTCAGTCTCTCTCTCTCATATCTCCTTCTCGTATCACTCTCTTGTATCTCTCTCTCGTATCTTTGCACTGTCTGCATGCCTTCTTGCTCTTTACCTCCCCCTTTCTCTCTCTCTCCGTCTCTCTCTCTTTCTCTCTCTCTGTCTCTCTCTCTGCTGGACTCACACTGTGGAAATGAATAGGTATCTGTCTGTGTCTCTGTGCTCTGAATACTAACTCCGGGCGAGACGAGGAGGGGGGCTGCCTCTCAGAGGGCCACGTGTGATAGGCTGAGTGTACACACAGCTGACCCCTGAACTCCGGCGAGTACGCACCCACACACACACACACATATACACACACATACACTGTACAAGTGTACCATACTTCAACACACACACACACACACAGCAGCTGAGACGGGGGTTCAGAACAGATCCAGATTAGCTGTTAAAATCAAGCCCTCACACGTTTGGGATGGAGCTTCCGCGTAAGTGTACAAATTGTCCTCAAACTCTTTCTTTTCCCTCACTCTTCCTCTCATTTTCTCTCCTCCCTCAACCACTCTCTCCATCCCTCGCTCTCTGTCCTGTATGCACAAGAATCCTTTGTTTGGAGAGGAGATGAAAGGGACAAAAGCCACCATTGAAAAATACGACACTGTGTGTGTGAGGGAGAGAGAGAGAGAGAGAGAGAGAGAAAGAGAGAGAGAGAGAGAGAGAGAGAGGATGTAGAGATGGATTGAAAACGGATCAGTAGCAAAACACACTCATCAGTATTCCACAGTTGTGCATTCCAGCACCCTTCTCGTTCCTGCCGATCTTGACAAAAAACCCTCCGTCAACCTCCTCACAACCTCCACTCAGCCTCCTCACAACCTTTACACAACCTCTCCTCCCTCTGCTCCTTCTCAGAGAAAGCCACACAAAGCATGGCCGAGGCGAAGAGCACAAACGGCTGCAGTACTGTAGTATTCTTTGTAATCTGAAGCATTTGTAAGAATTTCATGTACATTTTGAACACAGGGCTGAACAATACATAGTTTTCAGACTGAACTCACAGAAAAGCTGTGATTTTTGATTATATGTTATACTATTCACAGTTCACAGTTTTAGGTGGTGATTATGAACTGACAGCCTGGTAACCTACATTCAATATTCAAGCCCTAAGCCTAAAAAATGCAGGTGCTGATCTCACCCAGAGATTAATTTAGAGAAATTAATCATATTTGAATCACAATTCCAATATTATTTAGAAAAAATACAATTGGATTTTCTCCAATTTTTGTTAGCAACCTAAATATCGTGACTGTATGAAGACAATTGCACTTGCAGTTTTTAGGTTTTGACATAATTAGACAATTACAAATGTCTGTTGTCTTTTAGATTGTGTGTAAGTGGACCAAAAGAAATCCCCTAAAATGACTTGGGAAACAATTCTGATTTCATTGATTTGCATTAGAAGTGACATATGTCACTCGGGTACAGCTATAATTGTGGAGATATTAGCTTTTGTTCCAAAAATAGTGATATATTTAATCGACAAACCATAGTAAATACCACTCTTTAACATGTAAGTACAAAAGTTTGACTCAAAAACTGCTCGAGGAACTTATTTAGCTCTAAACCTCACACTACTCTAAATGTTGCTACAATGAATTCTTTGGTGATGCCACAGAGGGGGGCTGCCAAAATGTAGCCCATGAGTCAAATTTGGCCACAGAGGACATTTGGTTTGCCAGAAAGTAACCCAAACACCACCTTCTCGCCCAGAGAGCACAGACAAAACGTCTATACTATATACGACTTAATACAGTATGTTAATACATCATATTAATTCTTATCTTTCTCACTTTTCACCCATTTTAGCAACAAAATACAGTGTAACGCTAAAAATACATTTTATAAACTTGAAGCCTACATTTTGCCCTCTACTCATGAAACGTTGGCACCAGCAATAAATGAATAACTTCTGGTTTCCTTAAGAACTCCTCTTATCAATACTGAATTATGCAAACATTGTTAGGTTCTAGAGTTCTTTAAGTTCTTTAAGCCTTTAAAAAAAGGTTCTTTAGGTTCGTATTGTTCTTTAGGAAACCCAAACGTTCCTATGGGATTGCTCAAAGACACTTTACTACAGGAAGCAGTAAAACGTCTTAGTATATCAGCATCTCTCAGCACAGGACATTTGTTTTACATTATTTTTTCCTTTTGATGAACTCTTGAGTGAAATAAAATGATAAAGCTTAAAAGTCAGATGTGTAACCCCACACAAGCCAGTACTGGTGCTGACACCCACATAGCATAACGGAATTAAACACCAAAAAGCAGCTGGTGTAACGTTTTCACTAACTACACTACTACTCTGACTTGTGTTAGCCAGGAACAGTGAAACTCTATTTTTCTGATGAGCTAACACATTGGCATATCGTCCAGTTAACGAGCTTATCAGCTTATCAGTTCATCTGCAGAGGCAGCCTTCATAAGAAAACCAACTAATTTGTCTCATTTTCTGTTTAATTTTAAACTTTTTCCAATTTTAATCATAACTTCTTAAACATAAACCCTCAGCCCCAAACCAAAGGTTTTTTCTTTTAAAACCACATTCAAATATTCTCATCCCTTCATTACCTCTTACGTACGCGGTATGGAAGCAGGTTGGATTGCACATCACTAGTTACTGCCCAGTGCCGCTTCTTAGTTTATATGATCCCTCCTTTTATTACATAATATGTCTGTAACTTCTTCAAACATATATGTATATAGTACTTCTGCTCAGTAAAATCAAGTTAAATATGCAGCTCACCACAAAATACACAAAACAGACACACAACTGAACTAAACGTCTGCTACCACTTCCCATTAAACAGTTCAGTCTAAATGTCAATCAGTGGCCTCTACCAGAGATTCTACAAGATCTTGCGACTGAGCTTCTTGTCTCACTGCATGGCTCTTTTCAGAGACCGCAGGAAACCAGACTAGTGGATGTGATTCTGTGCTGTAAGTTCACATATTCACATCAAACATATGCAGCAAATACATATCTAAAAGCTAGTAGTCACATGCTTCTCACTGGTTTTCTGAGATCGCAACAGGTATAATTATAGATTAGGTTCTAGATAAAGAGATAAACATCAAGTCAGAGGAGCGCTCTACGTTCTGTCATACAGAGAGGAAGGTGCAAGATTCTCATTAATACTTGTAAGCACCCAGCAGTTAAACAAACTCTTAATTATTCATTCAGCAGCTGATTGTTCTGATAGAAGCCCAGTTGACCTGTCTCAATAACCTTTAGAACTAAACAGGCTGTTTTTGTTGCTGTACCTGTAGGACTGATATCCTGCCTTGTATTGCGCCTCATTTGAACAGTGTCCCGGGCTGAAACACCCTTTATAACTTCAGCGTGAGTGGGCGGAGCTAAACTGCTGAATAGGCAAATGTATTGATGCCACAAAACCAGTGCTATTAAAATGTGCAGCTTAGTTTCTGTAGGTGGAGTGTATTGAAACTATGCAAACTTAGTATATAGTATATCAATTATATCAAATATTATATACACATGTAGCTTACTGTGAATTATAGAACTTGGTAGCTTAGCCACCAATCTTCTTGATCGTCTGTTTGATTTTAAAGCAACAGGATAAAAAATGTGAAAAGCAAAAACTTTTGCCGTCTTATTCCAGCCGCTCAATGTAGATTGTAGAGCGTTCGTACGATGCACTAGTGAGGTGGTTGTGGCGCGGACTTTAAAGTGCAGCTTTCACAACAACAGCAAGAGCGCCGGTGACAAGTCGTGAACCGCCTCTTACCAAAAAGAGCCACAGTCGTGTCAGCCGCTGCGATTTTAAAACATAAAAGCCCATTTCATTAATTCCCAGCACTAGTTTACTGAGGGTCTCAATAGGGGCTCATACCCCGACGACACTATTATTTACTGTGGCCGGCTCTCATTAATACTAACAGTGACTGGATTGTTATTGTATGTGCTCTTAGAGAAAAAGAGGCTCTATTTGATAGCAAGAATGAAAGGTTGCATGACTTATAACAAGAGCAGAATCCACTTTTATTAAAGAAAAATATACAACAGCTGTTCCGTCATGGAGAATAACCAAATCAATTATGCAATAAAAGGTTCTTTGATATAGAAGTTAGATCATTCTGTATAGTCACTGTCTTTAGTCAATCACCTAAAGAAGGATTTAAAGGGTCTATTATCCAAACCTAGATAAAAAGGTCATGTTATTTGAGTTTTGGTGGTCTTTTAAAGGACTTTTGGAGCACATGCACCTCTCAGGTCCAGTAAAGTAGTGCAATGCAAGAGAAAACTAATTCATAACTTGTTTACAGATTCTTTCCTCTGTTTTCACATAACCAGTTTGTACTTACACTGGACTACAAAACTCCATCTATGACATTTCATATTTTTTATCTTTTACTTTAAACCAGTGTTTTGAGTCTCAAACCTCAAACCTTGTATGAGACCCAAGTGACATGCAGGTCTGATTATTTACACTGATTAGAAGTGCTGCGTTTCTCTCTTACCTTATGATCAGGAGTCGACTGCTGTTTCTGTGAGCGCGTGTTTATTGAAATTCTACTCCGAGTTGTCAAGCTGAGGAAACATTTAGGCCGAGAAGAGTCTCCGTTCAGTCCTCATGTCCACGGGGGGCAACAGTCTCTCGGTGCAGCTTCGGGCGCCTCTTTCTACATTGTTTCTTAGCAAAGACAATAAAGCTCGAGAAGACTCTGGTTCTGCAGAGCTGCTGCTACGAAACCCAAGTCTGCAGAAGTTTGGTCGGTCACAGCCCAGTGTCAGTCTGTACCGATCCCGCTCGGACAGTTTATTATGTAATGATGGGGGCTATTCTCTCTCTCTCTCTCCCTCTCTCTCTCTCTCTCTCTCTCTCTCTCTCTTTCACTCTCCCCTCAGGTGGCTGAACTTTTCAGTAAGTTTGTGTCAGCAGTCGTAAACAAAACGTCTCGCCTCTGGTCGTACTGCTATCTTTCATTGTAGATGTAAATAAGAGTTCAGCCTCTCTGTTTCTCCGCCTCAGTGCCTTTTAATTCATGAATTCTCTTCTCCTCCCCCAGCTCTCTCTCTCTCTCTCTCTCTCTCCCTCTCTCCCTCTCTCTCCCTCTCTCTCTCTCTGTGTAAATGGATCCGTTGTTGGGGACTCCTCAAGTATTCTGCCAATTTGTAAACTTTTCATGTAAATGTGGACAAGCTGAAATGGCACACTGTTAACCAGTGTCACGTAGGATTCCACTGCATGTATAATAATAATAATAATAATAACAATAATAATAATAACAACAATTATGACTGCCACTTGGAAGGAGGGGCCTTTAGGGCCACCGGTTGCAGATGAGCTCTGCCCCAACCCCTACCGAACACAGAACATTCCCATAGTGTTACATTTTAGATCCCATTTGCTTATTTTTGGGGAACTGCCCTTCTGACAGCATTCTCACAACACAGTAAAGTTCATCTCATTCTAATTCTGATTTTGGTTGAAAATTCTAGAACTAAACATAATGTTTTGATTTTATTAGCGTCGCCTTTTGGCAAGAAGATCGATACATATCGTGATATAGAGATGAAGATTCCAGATATGGTGATACTGTATGCAAGGAATTGTATTGCTGTATTGTAGGCAAGGCCATATTTCACTACACTGTAGGCAAGGCGATATATTGTGATTATTCAAATCTACTTCTAGCAAAACTGTCATAGTATAAAAACACACCACCGTATGTGTAGGTTTGCTGATGCTAACGCTAGCTGTGCACACTTGCTGTTTTTTTACATTGGAGTGGAGTTTAATACCATGTTTTTGAGAACCGTTACAGTATCACAACATTTAACATTGTAATCCTTAATCTGAATATTTTCCTACACCTATAGGGAAGACATATAGACACCAGGAAGTACCAGTGTAAATGTCAAACACCATTTAAATATATTATATAAATCAAGCCAAATACCTTATGTTTGTTAAATCTACACAAAACCATTTTACTAGTTGGCTGTCATTTTTGTTGCCGCATTAAATTGTTTCTCTCTCTCTCTCTCTCTCTCTCTCTCTCTCTCTCTCTCTCTCTCGTCCACTGAGCAAGGAACAGCAATCTAAATATCTTAATAACCTCAGTCAAAGCGGTCCACCTCTCTATCTTGTTTAACAATACACTGACCAGTGATTTCATTACATATACATACTTGTATCTACATGCTTTGGCCATTGTATCAGCTCTACATAACATATCTTTGTAGTTCTACCATATCAGACTGTAGTTCATCTGTTTCTCTGCATACTTTGTTACCCTGTTCTTTAATGACCAGGATCCCTATACATTAAATCCATATTCCAAAAAAGACAATCACAAGCCTATAGCATGGAAAGTCAGATTCTATACAACATTAATCATTTTTGTTGCTTTTTTGTTATATGTTATTTTTACTGTGATAAATACACTCACATTTTCATTTACAACATAATGTTTACATTTACACAGGCAGGCAAAAGCAGTGTTAGGGGTCTTGCAAAAGCAGTGTTAGGGGTCTTGCCCAAGGTCTATCCTTCTTGTCCACAAAAGGCAAGAATAAATGCGCCAAAATCACAATTCACAAAAGACTTCAAGAGAAAAAATATAGGATGCAAACCTCTCATCAGCACCACAAACGGAAAGGCAAGGCTGGAATACACAATAAAGTACAAAGAGGACTTTTGGAGTCTTGCAGCAACCTTTCATCAACAAATGAGTTCAAGATTATTTATTTTCTGAGAAAGCAAGGGCTGTAAATGCTCCCAAGCACAGTACTTTATCCGTGAAGCATGGCGGAGGTAGTGTTATGGCTTGGAGATGCCTGACTCCTTCAATAACTGGCGTACTGGTCGGTTTTTATAAATAACTGGCGATAGCAACAAAAAGAATTCTAAAGTATACATAAATATCTTGTCTTCCCACGTCAAAGCAAATGCCTCCAGACTCATAATTCACCAAGACAATTAACTAGAAAGAGAAGGGGTGGATTTAGTGAGTCTGGGACCCTAGGCAAAAGGCAGCAATGGGGGCCCCCTGGATCTACAATTGGTTGACTCCAAAGGCTGTGCTCCAGCCATCTACACTGGAATATATATGTATTTTTTAAGTGAAATCATCTTAAAACGAATATTTTGTTTGTTGTAAAAACATTACTTTCGATTATTTATTCATTTTATTTCTAAGCACCATTGTGCTTTTTATTAAGCAGAATAAGCTCCATATCTTTACCATATATTTTAATACCATATACTATATTTTGTGTCATCATGTTTTTCTCCCATAAAAAACAGAATATCACAATTTTCTCACATTAATGATTTATAGTTGGATAAATGAGTGTGTCTGTGGACTTTTAATACTGTATCTGTCCAGTTCTTTACAGAGTTTGCAGTCATGTTATTTATGTACTCATTTTATACACAGCTCGCTTATATAAGTTTATATAATGCCGAAATAACAAAATGTGGCTATTATAAAAAATTTGGCACATTGTAACGTGTAACAGGCTCTGCTAAGGCAAATGAGGTAAGGCAAGGGGCCCATACATGGAAATTTAAGGGGGACCAAAATTACTGCCGGTACCCCGAGACACCAACATTGTCTGAAACATAATAAATGCTGCCCACTCAGACAGCATTCTGAGGCAGGAAGGCATGCAGTCATGTTTTAATCTAATGTTTGTATAAAATACTGCTTGCTGGGGTTCCTCCATTCTCCTGAAGGCACCTAGATTTCTGTGGTCAGTTAAACTTTGCATGTCTTTTATTAAGTTAATTGAGTAAACTATACTTAAGACGTGAGTGTACATTAATCCATCATTACACAAACTTTCTACAAATGAATGAAATTCACTGATGTTGCTACTCTCTCTAAAGGTGGGTGTCCTGTTCAGTGCACTTCAAGAACACAACAGGCAATCCTGAATGAGGTGAGAAAGACCCCAAGGACAACAACAAAAAACTACGGAAGACTCTTTGTCCACTATTAGAAAAGAACTGAACAAGAATGGTGTTAATGAGAGGTCACTACAAGAGAAAAAAATCATTGCAGCTTGTCTCACATTTGCCCAAGACCACCTGGATGTTCCACAAAGTGGAAGCCCAAATGCACAACACACCAACACCAAAACCTCATCCCAACTGTGAAGCATGGTGGAGGGAGCCTCAGATGTGGATGCCGTTTGATGATTGAGGTCGGAATAAATACAAAGTTGTAAAACAATTTTATAGGAGATTGTAGGGGCAGCAGTCCATGACCTCAAGCTGAAGAGACGTTAGGTGATGCACCAAGACAAAAATCAAGTGAATCCATTCAGAATGCTTGAAAAAGAAGAAGATTTGTCTTTTGGAATGGCCAAGTTAGAGTCCTGACGTATCTAAATGCTGTGACATGGCCTTAAGAGGGTTCCACAAGCAATACATTACAGAAATATTTATTAACTTAAACATATTTGCAGAAGAAATGGTTCAATAATCCTCTTAAGTGTTATTAAGTATTAACTACAAGTATTAACTACAGGGATGATTGATAGAGGTATTTGCTGCTAAATGAGTACCTACAGGTTATTAAATTCAAGGGCTCTTTTACTTCTTCTGGTATGTACTGTGGATGTTACTCTGTGTGCTCAATAAAGGACATGAACTGTTTGTGTGTTATCAGTTTAGTTAGGCTGTGTTTGTCTAAAACTGTGATAACAATCAGAGCATTTTTTTAAATCCCAGGTATAGTTTCACACACCTTTTCAAAACCCTATAATTTGGCCCTAGAATGAAACCAGCTGTTTTGCCTTTTTGGTGAATTCATGAATGTTTTGGTGAGCTCTGTTCTGATTGGATGTTTTACAGTGAGACAATGATACTCTCACAGAAGCAACATGTTAAAATAGACACAGACGTGAAAATAAAAATGAACCTCTGTGTAAATAAACTAGGTCCTCCTACTATTAAGCTAGTTATCTAAACTAGTTACTTGAGGTTTGTTGGTAGCTATACTAGCTACTTGCTTTCAATCAACACAAAGACAATCAAAGTTGTTAGGAATAGGAAGCAAACTCATTTAAAGATGAATATCAACCACGACAGCCGACAAGTCATTGGAAAGGATAAGCGGCAACAATCTGGAATGATAAATTTCTGCATGTGGTCCACCATTGCTGTTGCTCTGTTGTGATTCTTTCCTGCTGGGCTGCAATGTGAGCTGAGATGTGTAGATTTTGGGATTAGTACTGTCATGTAACAGTGTAGAATTTTGAAATCAGCTCATTTTACCTCCAACTTTTACAAATACAGGATTTGTGTTTGAAGGAGCAACAACAGTGTTTAAGGTACGAAGGTATGAATTTCATCAGAAAGAAATCATAGAAAATGATAGATTAGCCAAGTCACTCTCCTGGTTTAAACCCTACTGAGCATGCTGAAGAGGAAACTGAACAACCCCGAACAAGCACCAGCTGACAGAGGCTGCCATAAAGTCAGAGCTTTCCAATGAAAGACCACGAGTCTGGTGATGTCAAAGGGTCACACACTTGAGGCATTGAGTTCAGAGTGGTTTGATGTGAAATGCTTACCAACCTTTGCGGCAGTGGTCGTTATAGGAACCAGACATCTGAAGCATAAACATCTGAAATCTGAAAAGTCTGAAACATCTGAGGTTTAAGAAAGATTAAAAGTGACCTCACAGAAAACTACTGCAGTTACAGATATGCTGCATAATGCTAGCTGCATGATGTTTAATGATAAAGTTTTGACTAAATGTGTTAGAAATTCATTCATGCCTATGAAGTGCAATGCAGGGTAAAATAATATCCTACTTATTTATCACTATTTAACCATTTTCAACATACATATCAAAACTCAGAAGACACATCTAGGTTCTCAGATGATTCTGTATAGTAAATACAATGTAGTCTAGTCTCTGGTTTATGACACCACTACTGTAATAACTAAATTACAACCAATTAAAATTTGGTGGAGTTCCCCTTTAAGCAAAACCACAAGCCAAAAGTGTACAACAGGCTGGAAGTTGCTTTGCGGGCACGTAAAACGTGAATAAGTTTAGTTTGAAGTCTGAGATAAAAGGAGTTCCTAGGTGCTAAGAGCGGAGCCCCCTGTGTTGTGAGCGGAGGATGCAGAATTAAAGGAGGGGATGTAGAGCTTGCTTTGGGGGACGAGGATGAAAGCATGGTTAAGAGGGGCAAGGAGGAAGGAGTGGAGGAAAGCGGGTCAGACCACTTCTTGGCTTGACGCAGCACTGTCGGAAGAGGTCTTCCCTCTCTCCCCCTCTCCTTCCCCCTCTTTGTTGACCCTTTTCTCTGGTTTTGCACATCGTTTGTTTTTCCATCAAATGGCCCTCTCTCACTCTTTCTCAGTTTGCTTCCGTCTCTATCTCACTCTCTCTCTCTCTCGTTCTCTCTCTCTCATTGGGAGAGAGTTGCTGATACTCTGAATCTATCACTGCCCTTTAGCCCCTTTAACCCTCTATGTTAAAAGGGCTGTTGCTTCAGATCAACAAACACATTTCCTTCCAGTAAATGACATAACACACATATTTAATGATGATTAAAGTATTAATAACTGTATTCATCATAGAACTATATTAGAAATTGATTAAATATGTATATCGTCTAAAAGCAGCATTGACAGTGGAAGACCACCTACAGTGTGCTTTACTAGTTATGATCAGTTGTAGCAAAAACATCGGTCACTTATAATAAAAGAATAAACTTGATTTGTATTGTTTTAGCCATTAATTCTGGTTTTAATCGTTGTGTAGTCTTAACATGCCATGACCCTCCTTGTCCTGAGGGTCAAAATGACCCACCTTCACTAAACCTCTACAATACAGCAGATCAAAAGAAATTTTAATCCCAAATCTATTTTTGCATTAAGGAACAACTTGACATTCATCACACACTTGGATAATATTGGATATTGCATAATATTAATATTTTTATTAGTAATAATAATAATAATAATAATAATAATAATAATAATAATAATAGTCGTGGTAGTGGAGATGCTTAATTGCTTATACTTCTTCATAAGACCCCCAGGCATGCTCCCGTTTAAGAAAATAACATTTTTAATAATTAGATCATTGACCTGAGAAGTTGTGTTGTCACTCTGTGGTCAGCCTCATGCTCAGTGTAGCTGTTTCTTTCTATGCTGGACATTTTTTCTCTATATGTCATCAGATTCTCTAACCTGTGAGGTTGTTAAGAGGTCAAACATCTTAGTTAAACAATGTTGCATAGTTTTAAAGTTTAATAGTAGTTCTATGTGGCATCATTTCAGTGTGAGGAGTGTTAGCTTGATAACATGGATACAGAATAACGCAGACAAACAGGGCAACAAACGCACACATTAACTCAGACTCAGCGAAACGTAAGGTGCACTGAGACTTTTGTCCTGCGCTGCACACACAGAGGAACTTTCATTCAGGATGTTTTTTCAGGCTGTGAGTGAATGAAAGACATAAAAAGACACTTAAGGCGTTTGTTTTCTGCTGACCAAAGCGGATAAATGCTCTTTAAACAGATGGTATCTGTGTGTGGGGGGACGGGGGTTGTTGGGGGCTGTGCATGCACGTGAATGTGTTTTGGATGGCGCATCAGACGGCAGTGCCCACTTTCTGTCTTAGGGAGCACCTCACCCAAGATTCATGCGGCTCTCCTTCAATAACTCCCTGAGACAGCTCTGCTTTATAGCTGTAATCAGACTGCTAATTATGCCAGGGCCTGCAGTTCACTATTATCTGTGCTGTGCTGCTCCTTTTCAGTCCTCCAACCACCCATTCACCAGGGCTCTGTCCTTCCTGCACTCAGATCAGCCCTTTATAACCTCTTTGCTGCAGCAGCCCCGGATGGCTTTGAGGTAATTTACTACAGAGGGTCTGCAGAGGGTTTGCCTTTACTATAGAAAGCTCTGCCTGTAGTTCTGATCTGAGATGAGCAGAGCTGCCTAAATCCAGACTCACAGAACCAGCTTGAGTTTAAAAAGAGACCACAATGTCACAGAGGTGTCAAGTCATGAAGTAAAAATATTTCGTTATCTTACTTAAGTAGAAATTTTGGTTATTTATACTTTACTGGAGTAATTATTTTTCTGCTGACTTTTTTTTTTAAACTAGCCTCGTTAGCCTTTGAAGTTTGACTACACCGTTACAATACAATAATAAACAACCAGTCATCATATCTTCCGCTCCATGAAACACATGTTAATGTTCAGTAGTTCACAGATATGCTTCTTTAATATATTTACATTGAACTAAAATACATTTATTTTCAATGGGTGTCTATGAGGCTGAAACAGGAAGCCTAGCGCATCCCAAATTTATCAACATTAACATTTTAATATATCATTATAGTCATTATGGCTTTTAGAAGAATGGGGTTTTTGGGGAGGTGGGCTAGTGCACTATAGACCCCTGTGGTGCGGCCTAAGCTTTTGTCCTTAATGGCATTTTTACCTTCCATTACTTTTACTTTTATACTTTAAGTAGTTCTGAAAGCAGTACTTTTACACTTTTACTGGAGTAAAAAGCTTGAGTTGATACTTCAACTTCTCCAAAAGTATTTTTAAACCTTAGTTCTTAAACGTCTACCTGAGTAATTAATGTGAATACTTTTGGACCATTTGCACTGTCATTTGACAAGCATAACAACAAAAAGATAGCTACTTAAATTCTCTACAGGCATGGGGAAAAATACAGGGGGTCCTGCAAGGAATCTATGACCCATTAATGAACCTCTTGTGTGCCTGAATGTCTCAGAATGAAAATGTTGGTCATTGTAATGTTGCTGCTTTGGGAAAAATAGACAAGTCAGTGTTTATCTGCTTCACCCACAACTGGTAGGCTTATGCCTTAACTAACTAGTGAAGCAGCACTGGTCTGCCTCAGGGTGGCGCTGTAGGTTCATTTAGATGGTAAATTAGATTTAATGTCAGTTTGACCTCCATACTTAACCCATCCATGCAGTAAAACACTCACATATACACACACTAATAAACACACACTAGAGGCCAGTGAGCACTCTTGCCCAGAACAGTAGGCAGCCCTATCCACAGCGCCCAGGGAGCAGTTGGGGGTTAGGTGTCTTGCTCAAGACCACTTCAGTCACATCCTGTTGTTTCATGGGATCAAACTGGCAACCTTCCGATTACAAGGCTGGTTCCATAAATCTATCATGTGACTATTCTGTAGCTGTACCCAGGATACCTCTGAAAAGTATAACAATATTCTTCAGCATATTCGTATGAAAAGTTGTTGGGTGAAAACAGTGAAATCTCAGTTACACAGAAGAAGAAATGTGAAAGAAAGGAGTGTTTCTAAAACACAAACTGTTAAGCTAAACATTTTATTATCATCAGAGTCAGGATCAGCGCCGCTATGATGGGTTAGTTAGCAGCCTGAGGTATTTCCCATCCTGACTACAGGGAAGCCGAGGAATATATATAATCCATCCAGCATCTATCAGCCCGGAAACGAAAGCATTTTGAGGTTTTATTCTTCTCTTTTTCAGGTTCCGTTTATGACCTAAAGTAAAATCTAAAAGCTGGAAAGTAACAGGTGTGAAGAGCAGCAGCTCAGTTCAGCCTGTAGACACAGGAAAAGCAAGGAGGAACTGAATGTGCACGTCTAAGATTTCCTCAAATATTCCTCAAATATTCTTAAGTGAAAGTTTGAGCATGTACTGTCTAATATCTAATATCTAATATCTAATATCTGTCTAATACTTTAGCTCAGAGAACAAGTTCCTGCACAATTGAATTCGGAATTATTGTTTATTTGCATTGTTTATTGTTTATTTTTTGTTTTTTTGTACCATATTACTGTCTCACTTCGCTTCTTTTTGTCTGTCTCTGCTTTTGTTTACTCTGTTCTGTTATTGTTCCATGTGCTTATGTTTGTTTTGGTTGTGTGCTCTTCCTCTGAGTAGTCATGGGCTGGAGTTTAGGGAACCAGTCTTGTGACCAAAACATGTGTTAAATGCAAAGATCTTGAGTTTTCCTCTGGCATCAATAAAGTATCCATCAATACTTTATTGTGGGTTGCAGGAGTAACGTAGGGTAAAGAAAAACATAAGCCAGAAGAATAGACCTCAGCACACTGAGGTGTCCCACTTTTAAACCTCCCTTATTTTTATGTTTAATTTTCTTTTAAATACTTGTATATTGGTTATTTATTTGAACTGATTAATTGTAATGCTTTAATGCTTAAATATTTATGTGAAGCACTTTGAGTTTCCACTGTGTAGGAACGGTGCCTTACCTAAATAAACTTGCCTTACCTTGTCTTGCTGCCATCAAGCTTTAAATGAGTGGTTCTGATATGTGTTTTATGTTCTACTGTGATCAGAATATGGGTCTATGAGATTAGCTAATTATTGCATTCTGTGTTTATTTATTTTTATTTACTTTTTTATATCCTCCCAACGTTTTTGGAACTGGGATGTATGTTGAGATGTTTTGCAGTGTGTTACAGCTGTAGAGCATTTTAGGTATAAATTATTGTTAAAAAAAGGAAAACCCTGTAACATTTTGTGGGAAACAATTTAAGCAAAAAAAAATTAGATGGTTATTTTTTTTTCGTCCCAGCATGTTCACCTCAAATAAATAAATAAATACACAAATACATAAATAAATAAGTCAATAAATAAATAAATAATGCATTGAAAATATCCTATTTAGGTGTGCGTTCTGTAGAGGATATGCTCTTATTTTCACTGTACAAGTGAAAGTGTTATCTCTCAGAAATACTCTGAATTTTATGTGTTACTAAGTAAATGTAATGTCTCCAGTTTTTTTTATTACTTCTTGCTTTTATTTACTGTTTGACTCTTACTGAATGGAGTAAAGTCACATTTGTCGTGCGTCTCCTTATTCTCAGTGAACATGGAGGCGTTAGGAGCAGGCTTTGCTCAGTTTGATGGTCCCTGTGGAGATTTTACTTGTTGCTTTCTCAGGAGGGATCTACACTCAGTCCCTGATAATGCTAGATCGTCTCCACTTGAGGGCAGTAGATAGTCACCGTTTCTGAGGAGGGAAAGGATTTCTTTTCTAATTTGCATTACATATTCAATCCCAATATTTTTTTCAGTGGCAAACTAAAATAAAACTCTTTTACAGGCTGCATCTTTTCCACTGTTTCTGTTTCCTTTAAGCTGTACTTTATACTGAACAATCTGATTCAGTCAGTGATTAATTCACAAGCGCATCGTTCTAATGAGAGTTGATCGGTGAATGAGTCTGATAATGGTAACAGTGTCTCTGACACAGTTGCTAAATACACAAACACACTTTGTTACACATTGGTTTGTGGTTTTATGAGATTAAACTGTTTTTATTCAAACTGTATTAGGACACTGTTGTTATAATCGACTCAGAATAGGATTAACAATTATTGTGCTACTATTACAGACTGCAGTTCATCATGTTATGCATAGTTTGTCACACGTCCATCACAGGGCTGATGTTGACCAGCTGACCAGAAATGATGTAGGTGGTAGGTCATTCATTCAGGTGTTTATGTTTCTGACAGGAGTGTATCATACACAGCTGTGATTTGGGTTTTCAGTTTCAGTGTTTCAGTGTCACTGTTAGGTTAAGAGTGGTCCAGCTTCTAAAACTTATCCAGCCTATAGCAGCCTTTTGGTCAGGAACTGACGACTGATGAAGGGCTAGTTACAATTTGTACACCAACTAAAGAAAAGCATTGAACGTACACCAGCAATGTTGAGCTACAACATAGGAGTTTCCAATGAAGCACTGTTCTGTTATCAGTGCACAGTTCAAACGCCAGCTTCCGAGAGTGTGCATGACCTGCTAAATGAAAATGAGCCTCCAATTCAGATAAGCAGGAGCAATCAAACCCTGAGGACCACAGCAAACCACAGTCTTCATGATCTGTTTCAAATTTAATATCGCACATACTTATACTGATGCTGATCACCTTCTTTAAACCATGTTTTGCTGAAAGAAAAGAAAAGCTAAACTTATTGTGCTTCATGTCCACCAGTGATGGTTGGAGTGGACCAGGATTAAAGACTGGGTACCACTTTTTAATAGCTGACAAATGGTTAATAATTAGGTCATAAACACCTTCAAAAATAAGCATTAATAAGCAAGTATAACGCATAAATAAAAAGGGACAACAGTGGCTTGTTGTGAGAATAACACTGAACCCACCTTCATTCATAAGGTTAAATCTCAGGTTTTGATGTTTACAGATCTTACTTTGTCTTCTTTATCACTCAGCATTAAGACTGTCAACATCTACACATGTTCACATTCATCATAAAGAACAGCTCACATTTTATTAACGCGTTATAACTGTTTATTAATACTTTGTAAAGTGCTTATAAATAATAACCTTTAGTAAACTAGTTTTACACCATTAATAAACCTGTTATAAAGGTAGTCTTATTCTATAGTGGTACCAAAGATTGCTGTATTTATTCAGACTTAAAGCATCTATTTAAATAAATGTGTTAATTGCTTAATAATGCCTAATAATGGTCATAGGGTCTTCTCCAAGACCTTCTTAAAGAGATCTGTTCTTGTATGACCTAATGTTGGTTAGTTTATCATGTCTCAACACAAGTGTATGATTACAGCTAGTTAAATGTTTGAGAAAGTGGTATTTCCTGTCCAGATTTAGCTCTCGCAATGTAAATAATGCCTTTGCAGAAAAACAGCAGTACCCTGGCCCTATTACAGCATGAGCAATTACATTAGTCAAATCAGTTCAAGGTTTATTTATACAGTGCCTTTTACAATAAATGTTGTCACAATCCAGCTTTACAGTAAATCCAGGTCCAAGCCCCACAAAAGACCAGTGGCAAGAAAAACTCCCTCAGGAAGGGGAACCCATCCTGCTCTGGTCCACGAATAGCAAGTAGAGGTACAAAAGTACAAATATAATAAGAATACAATGTACAATTATATGCATTAATGAATATAGAGAGAAGATAAGTGTTTTGTAAGGTAGGAGAAGACATGACTGATCAGTTTGTGAAAGCAGGAGAAGAAACATCTGTGATTAAGTTATTAGAATCTTTGGAGGTCAGTGGGTCTGGTATATGTAGTTTTCCACAAAGCACTGGACAGTAGCAGCTCCATTGTGAGTAAACTGGTCCAAAATGCTGGGAAACAGGAGCACCTGGTCAAGGCAGAAGAAAGCAGCATCAGATCACAGGATGGGCCTTTGTTCAGCACCAGACCGCAATGGATGGACAGTTGTTGAGCTCAGCAAAGGAACACACAGACAGTATACAGTGTTAATACGTATAGTGCAGTATATTAAAGATAATATAGTGTTATAACTAACAAGATGCAAGATGTACTACTGTAATCTATATGTAATACTAAACTCTAGTAGTTACTAGTAGTTACACTGTTGTTGAATGGATTTCTTTTAGGTGGTGGACCACCAATCTAGTGGTGACACTGCCATGTTAAAAAACCCAGTTTATATGTGTTTCACATATGAGAGAATTTCATTATTATTATTATTATTATCATTATTATTATTATTATTATTATTATTACTATTATTTAAAGTTGTGCCCGTTACCAAGTTACTGTGATGAACACATTTTTGCTTTTGCTTAGATGTGTAATTTGCTTAAAGTGTTGCCAGAACTGGAGTGTGTTACTTGAACTGTGTACAACTGTGCACAGAGCAAAACTTCTTTAAGATGAGGAACTGTTCTCAAATCTTTCAGGCTGATCATTCAGTTTCAGATTAAAAGCATTCAGTAACTCTTTCATTATTATACAATCAACTGTTCTGCTGAGGTCTTCTGAAAGCATTGTGAAGATCAGATCACCGCTGTGTTTTTATGTGTCAAGGTAAATTCACACTGGAATTTTCAGAACACCTGACTCCAGTTACCTTTTAGAGGTTCACATGATTCTTCCATCAATGACATTGATTGTTTTAAACGAGAGACATCCACCTCAAGTGCAGGAGGACCACAGCTCTTCAGCGATCAGCGCTTTCCACGGGTAACCCTTTATTCAATTCAGCTCATGCAGGCTTAAGTACTGAACTGATGACTGTGAATGGGAACAGCCTGGAATGACCTTGCCTGGTCTAAACCACTGGATCATTAAATATATAACACTGTGAAATCTTGCATGTGACATCATTGTCTGCATTTAGTACTAAGACTAGATTAGATTAGATTGCATCTTTTTAAAGGGTTTGCAGACTGTTTGCTAGTCTAATATCTAAGGTACAAATAAAAAAGTAGCAAAGGTTTCAGACAAAGGGTATAATGCCATGAACAGGTAATTTGTGTAATGCATCTAATGCTCATTATGTGTGTTTCTTTCACTCTGTTTCACTTTTATCTCTCCCACGTGCAAGCATGGCATGATGCCACACATTTCTGCCACAATTGGTTGCATGTAATGTGAAGCGTCATGTTTCTATATCGTCGCTGTCCAAAAAAAATATGTTTCTGCGTTTTTTGTTTATTTTTATTTTTCTGTATTATGTGAATGCAGTAGCTGTCGTTTACACTGTGTGAAAAAATATGATGAATGGACCAATAGAAATGCTCCAAAATGGCTTGGAAAAATGTCTGGTTCCGTTGACTTACAATGAAAGCTAATGCTGTTTTTGGCCTCTCCTGTAAAGTTGCCATTTTGGGGGTTTTTCCTTGGACAGCGACGCTGTATGTGTTGATGTTTGTGAATTAAACACTGAGCATTATAGCAACAAAATTAACTGAATTGTTTTGTTTGTTTGCTTGTCAGTATAATTAAGTTGTGTATATCATGATGTTGGTAGAGAAATATATAATGACTTTACATTCATGTGTTTCATTTCACTTTAAATGTTTTTTTTCTCTGGCATATTATTAATTATTGTTTAGTCGTGTTTACTTAAGTAATTAAAACGTTTACAGTCCTGTATGTTGTAAAAAAAGACAGAAGTTTGTGAAGAATGAGATGTTCCTTGTATTATATCATGCTTCTCTCTCTTTCACTCCCTTTCACTTTTATCTCTCCCACGTGCAAGCACGCTGCCACACATTTCTGCCACAATTGGTTGCATGTAATTTGAAACATCATGTGCCCTTAAATAGCTCATCTAATTTGAATTTCCACGAGGTCTACACTGCCTCTAACAGTGAAGGCCTTTGGGTTTGACAGTAAATGATGTCGGTTGGGTTTGACAAGAAAGACAGTTCAACATAACTCAGTTTCACACCTTCACATTTTTATATCTGTGTGTGTGTGTGTGTGTGTGTGTGTGTGTGTGTGTGTGTGTGTGTGTGTGTGTGTGTGTGTGTGACCTTAAAAATTTACCATCATAGGAAACGACAGGTCTTTGGTTAGGCGTTCCTCAAGGTTCACAATTAGGGTCTACAACAATTTTGTTGTACTAAATAGTTTCTTGCAATTAACATTGCAGCTGTTAAAAACACTGAAGCCTTATCTTAGAAACCTTTCATGGGTCTACATGCAATGACAGCCCTTAAATCAATGTTCCCCGCTTGGTATACAATGACTTGCAAAAAGTACAGTAGGTTGTGAAAGAGGGGAACTTGTAAAGTCAGTTACTTGTTAACCTTGGAGAGGAGCAGGTAGTGTCATTCACTTTTAATCTAGAAGATTTTATTCTAGAAGGTACAAACGCCATAAGTGGTTACCTTCCTCTGAACCACCCACTTCACTCGCCAATCATCAAAATGTTAGAGACAGTGCTCTCTCCTCCCCCTCTCTCTGCCTCTGTTTGCTTCTCTGTGTTTCTCTCTGCCTTGTTTTTGTGTTGATTGTCCAGTAACTGGGCCATGGCCCAAATTACAGACAACCAATTTTCTGCCTATCAGGATTTCTCATTTCACAATACCTGAAAGGACAGTTTTCTGTATATTTTGTAGATGTTTGTAAACCAAACACAGAGAATTATAGCAATAACATTGATTGAACTGTTGTTTTGTTTGTTTATGTGTGTTTATTAGTTTAGTTAACTTAATATTCTATTGCTCTGCTATATTTATAATTATAAATAATAATTATTGTTTAATCATGCTTACTTAAGCAACCAAATGTATGAATTCTTGTTCACTAATTAATTTCCAGTGCTGGACAGGGTAGAGGACTGCTGTTGAGTTGTGTACAGCAGTAGTTCCCAGTATTGATCATGGAGGATCCACTGCCCTGTGCATTTTAATGCTTTTATATACATTCAGCTGACTAACAGTCCTCTTCTGAAGTGGGTCTGTTGGAACATTATTCACTTTATCAGGTAATTCTACATTATAGGTATATCTAACTAAAAGGCCATTATGTGTATTATGTGTAATTTCTATTAAAGTGGCCACGTACTATATGTCACAAAACAGATTATATTTGAAATCACTGCACCTCATGGTTTGGGCGATATAACACAACTGCGACCTGTACACAGGTTTCATCAGTGAGATCATCTCTCTGCTGCACAGGCTGCACCTTCTTTGTGGACACTTTCCGAACATAATGCTAAACATAATTTGTGTTGAGCTGGTCCTTACACTTCCATTTCCTTTTTAGTGTTTAGGAGAGACACACAGTACTGTGCAAACATCAGATACCACCTTCAGTTCTATCTAAAATCTATCTTCTATCTTCAAATCTATCTAATTCAATTCTATCTAAACCGCAAGTGATTTAGATAGAAGATATGAGGAGACCACCAAAACTGTCAATGCTAGATATATACTATATTTGAGGCTTTTTATTTTTGAAAAAGAGGAGAAAATCCCGTTCCACTCTTGCTTCAGATCTGAAAACACCCATCCTTCCACTGTGAGAAGACCTATGGGTCCTAAAGGATGTGTAGTTGTCAAGAAGCAGTTACAGTAAATGAATACAAGAATATCTGCAAGTCAAACAAAGAAGCTGTGGTTGTTCTCAGAGCATTGGACTGTCCACTCCAACACCACTCAGTGTTTTTGCAATAAATTGTTGTGGAATAATGAATTGTAGGAAAGAATATAATATATATATAATATTATATTACAGTCATTATTAGATTTCTGTGTACTTTTCTATTAAGTACTGCACACACATCAATGACTCCCCTGTATTAGTTTAACTGTTGACTAACAATGAGATTAAGTAACATTCCCTTACGGGAAGTATGTTTGGGTAACAGCTTCTGTTATCAGCACAGACTTTTGTAGATTATCTCTATCCATTCTGGGTCATCATCATGTCTCTCACCCCCTCAGCCACTCTGTCATCTCGTCTATCTCTCACCCTCTTCATCTTTTCTTTCTCGGCTGATACCAGAGATGGTTTGGAGAGGGTTCATACTTAGTAGCTGTAGAATGAGGAGGCTGGTACATTGCAAGTACTCACAAAAGACACTCAGCAGACGAGACAGCAAGGTGTCATCCCTCTCTCCAGACTTCTCACATGTGTAGATTGACTATCACTTGGTTTAGTCAATGTGGACGCAGATTTGTAGTATGGGTCAGTCACTTAAATCTACAGGCTCAGGACAGAAAACAGAATTTCACTAAAGGAATTCAACTACATGTGAGATGACAAAGTAAAAGCCAACTTTCAAGAAATAAGACATTCCTTGCTTGGTTCAGCTACCACTGTCTTCTTGATTTCCAAAAGCTGCCTCACATTTTCCCCTTTTTCAGATATTCCATGTAGTTGGACTATACTGTATCATTTCAGTGGGATGAAGCACTTCGGCCATATAATAGTTTAATGTAAAAGCAGGAAATAAAACTGAAAGTGAGGCAAGAAGGAAGGAAATCTTTCGGTTTTTTAATTTGGGACCTCCCTTGGTCTGGGGTCTGGAACCACATACCCGGTTGCTCAGTGGAGACGAGCCTGAATAAGGAATGCGACACTCGACTGTGAAGAGCCATCAGTGCTTTGTGGCAACCTGTTACATCTGCAGAGACCATACACTTTCACTAGAGTGTCACAGTGTTCAATAACTCTTTGGCAGATCCACATCCAGGTTACCGATCCCCTGTTATATAACCTTTCTAAAGGGGTCAATGTCCTGAGACATTACAGCATGGACATGTTACAGCCTGTTAAAAGGACAGAGCAAAAAGAAGAATCTAGACACATATATAGTGTATTACTGATGCCCAAAGAAAACATTTACCTTCATTTTTCTTGATTTTCATTGTCCTACATCATTTGAACATGACAGCTGAAGTTTCATGATGAATGTACTAATTGGTAATCCCCCAAATCACTTTGAAAACAACTTTACATGGACTTGCATTAAAAGTGAAGAAGATTTATGGCCTCTTCTGAGAAGTTACTATTTAGGAGAGGTTGTGTTTGGACAGTGATGATATATGATGTATGATATATGACACAAAAGAACTTGACTAGGTGATGTTTCACTCAGCTGTTGCACTTAAGCCTCTGGGCTCTAATGGCATTTTCTTCATATTTGCACACCTTCAGAAATTTGAAATGATTCCACATGATACCCAGAGGTTTCACATCAAAATGTTCAGAACAGTCTCATGTCTATAATGAGAAACGGCTACAGCAGCTTCAGCAGCTAAAAAAATTTTCCATGCCATTTCACGTGTCCCTGGTGTCGACTGGGAGAAGAATGGGAGAAGTTCATCGGTTTCACACAAAATGTAGACAGACACAGAAATCTACCGATTACTTACAGTAGGAGGCAGATGACGTGTATCTCAACCCCTGTTACTAGCTTCATAACTCTGGATCCGATCGCGTGATCAGATGGAAGGAAAAAGACTCTACAGATTTAGGGAGGTTTCTGTGCTGTACTATCATTAAGACACAGAAACATATATATATATATATATATATATATATATATACATTGAATTTGACGCACAGTCAAGTTCATGAACTCCAAAGAAATTGACAAACGTCTGTTAATGTATTCCAGTGTCATGGTCCCTTTTTACTTCCACTCCAGTCCAAACTACTGTTGGCTCTTCTGTCTGAGTAAACATGACTAGAAGATATCATTGTGTCACCCAGCCCCACATCAAACGCCTAGACAAGTGCACACACAAATACAAGAGCCCCAATTGACAAATAATATACACATACCTGCAGCCATGCTGAATAATGGCTAATAGTGACCCTGCATGCTGTCCCCAGCTGTATGTATGTAAAGCTTCTGTGTTCTAATGAAGGGGCTCTGCTCGCAGCAGAATCATGGCCTCCCCTGTGTCTTACTCTATGCTGATGCTACAGTGGTGTCAGAAGTGGGTCCCCAACAATCTGGAGTAAAAGGGTGCTTCAAAGAACTTCAAGGTGATTAGTGAGAGAGGTACAGCCTGGCAGCTGACAGCAAAGGCAGGGGAAGTTCTGTGAGGGTTCACGAGGAAGACTGCAAGGTGGGATTTGACAGCAAAGAAGCCTGAATAATGAAGCTGGGACATGAAACAAAAGTAGGTTATGGAGAAGTCAGGGAAGTTACAACCTACATGGAATTTCATTTTTCATCTGTTTTTAGTCGATAAGCCAAAACATCTCCAATAATGTCATGAACTTTTTTTGGCAGTAAATTACAATATATAGCATTTTTATTGCTAATAGCGAACTTGATAGAAAGCTATTTGATTCTTTTTTATTTTCACACTTACAATTCATGTAGAAAGTGGACAGAAACACTCCAGATATTGATGCTTTATTGGTTTGCTCTGGTACACGTTCTGGTGCCGGAGTAGTGATGTCCTCCTCCCAGTGATGAAGTTGACGGTTGGCTCAATTGTTCCATCCTCCTTATTCACAGCTGCATGCTAGTCTTCTCCACTTCTTCTGTTAGCCATTTGGTCACCTTCCAGTGTTATTGTAACCCTGCAGCTGTTTGAACAGCTGTTCTGTTGATGAGCTGCTAAACATCCTGTCCCCACATGTTAATGAGGTAGATATTGACCCTCCAAACCAGAAACCTCAGTGATCAATTCGAAATAATTACTTCCTGATAAAGGTTGGTCTTGAAGCCCAGACCACACTCCTATATTTTGGCCTCATAAAACAGAAAAGGGCATTTGCAACAGAAGGTTAACACCAGTTTTCCGTTGTCTCTGCCAGCTTCCATAGGACCTGGTTGTGTCTCCATCTGACTCAATGTGTTTTTACATCATGACATGATGTGTTGCAGGCTTGTGTTGGTGATATTATAAGGAGGACAGCTTTTTTTTCTTTTTCATTGCCAGACCACTGGTGCAGGTCTGCAGGCAGGGAAGAGTGTTGTAGGCTGCTCTGACGCTTGGGTCAAGGTAGTCAGGCTAGTGAGATTTTCCAAAGGTCACTGATCTGTTGATATGCCCTTCTCATGCTGCCCAGAGACCTTGCTGCAATTGCTTTGCCCTGCATTTGTCAATATTATAATATAACAAAGTACTGTTCATTCATTCTATTCTATTTCCCTACTTATTTATTTTAAGTAATTTTGAGTAATCGGTCATAAAGATGCAGCCCAGATTGCTTGCATAGACTAATCATTCCAGTCTATACCGTAGATAAAGTATGTCAAACTGGACAGCACAGACAAAAATCACTCCCAAATTGAAGAAATTCTTGGAGGCTTTGCTAATTACCTAATGAGTTCAATCAGGCACAGCACTGAAGGCACAGGATAATCATGTATATGAATAATTTTGCCAGATTGTTTTAGATTTTGAACTTTAGACTAAGATCTATTTGCTTTGAGTAGCCCTATAACTTATTTTTTTATTATTTTATTGGGAATTGGAAATGGAAACCAAATGGAACCCAAATTGAACCAAGACCATATGTTTGCTCTAAACTTTGGTGGGGGCACACCATCCCACCCCTACTCAAACCTCACTTACTCCTACCTTGCTATAACCTGTCAACAATTCCAAACTGTACCAATTCATACTTAGGTCCTCACCAAAACCCTAAAGATACTTCTGTTTTCTTCATCAGTTTGTTAGATCTATTACTTACGCTCTGGGTGGTGAAAAAACTCCTGATGGATCTAGTCCTTGTGGCAAGTATAAAATTTGTGTTGTGTGCAGTGCAGGCAACAGAGAAAATACAGTAAGTCTCTAAAAGAGTACAATATCTGCACATTATGAAGCGAGTCTTCAGATAATCAGGCAAGCAAATGCAAGCCTAGCCTCTGGGTGGCGAATCAGAATGATCTAATAAAACCTCACTCCAAAGATAGTGTGAACATGCTTGTTCAAATATCCATATGGCAATTCTGTGGTCCCAAAATTTTGATAGGGGAATCTACCTACTGTTCATAAGCAAACCTATGCCCATGTATCGTACGTTCAGCTTTGTCACTATCAAAACAAATGATAATGCCTATCCTTGACGAAATGTTTCAGTAGTGACTGTTTTAGCAGGGTTTTTGTTTCAGTAGTGACTGTTTACGTAGTGACAATTGTGACTATTTTGAGAAAAAGTCAAACGCATAAGCCAGTCCATGGCCAACAAACACAGCTCTGCAAAAAATGTAAAAAAAATCATGATATTTCTCATTAAAACACAAAACATTGTACTTAGTTGCAGAAAATGTGTTTCAGGAGTGACAAATCTTAATATTACACACTGACTTTTTTAAGACATTCGAACACAATGGAAATCAAAGCAATGGGATCTAGGCTTAGCCAAGAGTGATACACATGTAGTCTCGCTTACTGCTCTGAAATGCAGTGTTGTGCCTAAAATAAGGTTCAGACGATTGACTGATAGTCTTTTGTGTTTCAGTAGTGACATGAAAATGTGGGATATGGTTGGATTTTTTTAAGTTTAATGTAGAAGAAATCAAAAACCTGTAAGTGTAAATTGAGGGGTTCGAGTTTGGGACAGGCCCCTCCAAATAGAAAGTATAAATAATGATTAAGCTCAATTACATCTCCATTAAAACTCATTCCAAGATAACACAACGTGCATTTATGTCTGTCTGTAAAATACAGTGCTATTAGTTCTTGTTTGTTAATTGAAAAACTGTGAAACAGACAGATGACCTCACACTATACCTGTACTATCACTCTGGGATATAAGGAGAGTAGAAACTCTGTACAGTACCATTTAGAAAATGTATTTGTTGCCAGCTTTAACCCACCCCCTGAAAATCCTGCAGTTCGCTGTGTGTGTTTGATCCACGACTTATTTGTTCACTGATAAGCTGATAGTGAATCCTATGTAAGGTGGAAAAGGTCAGATATGGTGCAGATAGGGTCAAAGTCAAACTGGAGAGACAGATTAGAGTACCGATTGGTTGATTTTCTTGCTGCTTCAGGAGCTCTGTGGCACTTGTGACAAGCGTGTGATCTTTATCAAAGAATTGAGCATGTGCATAAAAAGGCATTGATCACATATTTTATAATTTAAAGTTACATTTAACTTAATATTAGTTAAAGTTAATATTAAAGTAATTTTGTGCATATATACGCGTGAGAGAGATAAAGAGGAAAAGAACATCCTGTCTCTGTGAAGGCCACATCATCTCACGCCAGTAATGTGTACTTTCAGGTCATGCAGACCTACCTAACTACATAATATAATATTATGTAATATGTAATATTACATATGACCCAGTACTGCAGCAGAGCTATATAATATAGCATTATCATCACTGCAGGAACAAAACTTTTTTTTATTTTCATTTTTGTTTTTTTTATATTTTTTAATATTTGAAAATGGCCGCTGTATTTAATTTGTGTGAAACAAAATCGTATTAAATATACGATAAAAATGATCCACGAATAATTCAAGTTCAGCAATTTAACCTCAGCTGTGAAGGGACCATTTAAAGTTATTACGCCAGTGATTTGTAGTGTGTTCTCTTTGATCAGCAAAAAATGGCAAAATTCAATATTTATGCTGGACAAAACTTTCCCATTGGGTAGTCATATGTAATAATCCAGCATATTTCATGTACATTTTAACACTAGAGCAGTCTGCTAAAAGTGTATAGATGTCAAGATTCTCAATAAGACTTCTAGAAATACATTAATTACAGTTATTTATAATATACATTCATTACAGTTAGTTCTAATATAGTGACATGTTATTACATGTTACAGTTATACAGCTGTATATATGTCAAAACAAAACTGACATTCAGCATTTAAGCTTGTTTACTATATATATATATATATATATATATATATATATATATATATATATATATATATATATATATATATATATATATATATAAAACTGATTTCTTATAAATGGAGTTATGAAACCATGATGATGAAGTTTTCACAATCCTATTCCTTAGTCCTATGACACTCCTACCACAGCCTTCTTGCTCCAGGCAGGAGCCTCTCAGAACCTCCCTAAACTGGCCGCTGCTGTATATATCTTTTGTTTCAGTGATGAGCTCAGTACGACTGTGTCGTGACTCTCTGCTCCTCTTATTTACAGAACATAAAGTTGGGTGTGTCATGAGAAAGTCGCCGTGACATTGATGAAAACTGGTTACAGCAGGCATACCTGTATCTCCACGAGACCCATGAGATGTCAGCTGAGATGATAAGAGACCCTGGCTTGGACCCAGAATGCTGAAATTCTTGGAATGCTTATCAAAGAATTTAGTTTTCAGGGTTTTTCACACTTAGTCACGTTATAGAATTTTTCACTGTAAAGAATTAGAACCTATGAACAAACGTACTATACATATACAGTAAGAACATAGTATATTATCACAACAGAAGTAACTAACCATAATTACAATACAAAGTAACATAAATACTTTATTTTGAAATAAGTAGATAATATCTCGTGTGCCACGTAAAATGGAGTTGTACAAATTATACAACTCCATTGCTTATAGTTTAGATACTGATAGCCAAATATTATTTTAATACAAGAGTTAAAGTACTGGAGTAGTTTTCAAAATAAGTTTTCAGCCCTACATATATGACTACACATATATGACTAAAAGGACTATTAGTGTGCATCTGCAGTGGTCACGTGAGTCATCTCATAATATTTCATCAGTCACAATTCACCATTTAAAATCAGACTGTAATTAAATTTGGTATGTTATTCCATCATAACGCATTAAATTTGTATTATTAAGATTATAACAATGTTACAAGTTCTGCTGTATCTTCTGAATGTGGTATGTTTAGAGTAAAGTACGCTTTTTATCAGACATTTATAATATATTGCTGACAACACACAAGGCTTTGCTGATAAACGTAATATTTACAAGCACAAACATCCTGTACAGCTAGGAAGAATGGCTAGACGCCTGCTTTACTCACCAGTCAAAATAATGATTTGCAGACAGTTACTCTGAACATGTGTGAAGCTTTGCTAATCAAATCCTACACGTTTTTCACATCATCTCACAGCACACATTCCTGTACATGTTCGCCTGCTGTGTTGATAATTGAGGTCTGTCACCAGATTGATCACACATTCATAAACACATTACTTGTGATTTTTAAGTAATCGGCAGTGAATATGACTGTATGAGTGAGCTTTGAGCTCTACATCACAGTCACTAAAGCAAATTCATAAAAGGTCATGAAGTGATTTGACCAAGTACAGTTTAACAACTGCAGTTACTACAAGTCCAGACAACTTTGTGTAAAATGTTCACTGGAGTTAAACACATGTTTACATAATTTGGATGATGAATTTCTGAAGCAGTTGTATTCAAAAGAGCAAACAAGCAAATATAGACTGTAGAGATGACCATGAGTGCTTATTTATCATCTTATTCATCTTATCCTCTTTCCTGTATGAACACATTACAGCCTATTTCAGAACATCCATCCACTGACTTCAAAGCTTTGCATCAAAGTAAGGAGTAACGAGAACCTTCATAGAAATATAGTGGAGTAAAAGACACAAACAGACACTCAACAAATGTACTTAAGTACTCAAGTAAATGTACTTCATTACTGTCCACCCCTGTTGATGAGGTACCTTTATTGATTAATTGTATTCATTTATTCTCTTATGCTCTAGCAGTGCTGGACATGACCTTAATGATTTTCTCTACAAATGCTAGATATCAGTTATATTTGTCTCTATTGTTTTTGGATCCAAAGTCTTTCAATGTTTACAAACGCTAGGAAAGCTCAGGTGTTACGCGGCCGTCCTCCAGTACATGCTGTACGGTAAAGGTTGCAACACATCACTGTGGAATTGTTGTGTTACATGACATCACACTTGTCGTCTTTCGGGCCTGTTGCAGTACGATCACTCTGCGCTACTGTTGTGACTACGATACCAAACCCAATACAACCGCTCTCTCTCAGGCTCGGTCAGGAGGTTGCCTCTCGGCGGCAAGCTGTCAGGCCAGACTCACACACACAGCACATGCTGAACACACTGCCTTAGACGAGGTTTGCCTCGTGCAGTAGTCATAAAAGTAAAGAGAAAGCGTGGGGTCTTTATGGCCTCTTTGTGTTGCCCCCCCCCAGGCTGCGTACTACTGAGATAAAGAGAGAGTGTGTGTGTGTGAGAGAAGGAGAAAGTGAGAGTGGGGAGGGTTGCGAAAGAAGCTTTGTCATGCTGGGAACAGTTTGTATTGATTTTTATTGCGCGGTAATCCTCAGTAGAAAAGGCCAACTTGTGACATCACAGCCCGTCCCAGGCTTGCCATTGGACAGGCCATAGGCGTGGAGCGCTGTGAAGTGGCTGAGTTTCACACAATATCAGTGCGCTGACCCCGATCCCTTCAGCATGGCCTTGGCTATAGAAAAACATTCTAGAAGAATACGAACACAGAAAAACTACCTGCTCGTACGTGAGAGCCTCCAACAGGAAGGACACACTACAGCTGTGTTTGTAAATATTGTGCTTATCATGTTCACTGGGTCATGTGAGCTGTCACTAATGACGTGAAGCACATAAACATATAGGTTGTTTAGCAAACAGTTCACAGAGCAGCAACAGTACAACTCACTTCAAGTGACTGGTGAATAAAGCAGGCGTCTAGTTATTCTAGAAAGTTGTACAGAAACCCTGAGCTTGTAAATATTACTTTCATCAGCAACACCATGTGTGTTATCAGCAATACAGACGACTGATAAAAACATGTACTTCACTAAACATGCCACATTCAGAATCATGAGTCAGGTTCAGTCTTAGTATGTTCAGTGACTGTGTTTGCAGTAATACAGATTTAATAACATAGAACATTTTAATGGTGAATGTAATATAATGAGTTTACTCATTAGACCAGAAAGACGACAACACATTTCCAGATTTACTATATTACATTACAATACATAATATAAACAAGTGGGTTAATATGGGTTAAAATGACAATAAAAAAATCTTATTAAAATGTACAGATGTGCATATATATATTTGCATTCATATCTTAAATCTTAATTATCTTAATTATAGTTATAAAGTTTTTAGTAGCTTATTAAACTGCTCTGGTGGCACCATTTGACCTACTGGCTTTGCCTGACTTTTCATGGAGTTACCACGTAACTAAGTTTTGGGAGCTGGACCACGCCTTAATTACCTCTACCTACTATATATACAACCCCATTCTCACCTTATTCCCGTGCTGAACAACATCGCACCCACCACCTCCCCATCTTCTCCCTACATTTCATCTTTATCCCAAAGACTGGATGGGGGGGGGCTGTTCACGCAGAAGCACCAAGCAAAACACTAATTTGTAATTACACCAGCATCTACTTACACGCCTGTGGAAACCATTGTCTTTTACAGTTCATCCATTTTTGCAAACAAATAAACATGATTCTAAGTTTTCCTGAGGTCATACGGTCTAACAGAACCATTCTCACCTGCACATTATAAAGCACAATATGTGACAATGGAGACTGAACAGCTGAACAACTACAGTTGCTGTCCACAGTTCCCAAACGACTATCATTAAAAGGACTAATTATGATTTTTTTGGACTATTTAATAGACATATTTCATTATATATCTCATCTTTGTACTATTGTTTGATTATAAACAGACAAAGAATCAATTGCAAAACATTGTTTCTGGTATATATTTTCTACTGTTACAGTAAGTGTGCTAAGGTGACTTATAAATTTCGGATTTTTAGCAGGTGAAATGTGGCCAGTGTGACCGTAAAGATGGTAGCACACTTTCAGATATTACATCATAACACAATGTATAGAAAGACAAAGTGTTACGGTGAAATACACGTCCTGTGATTTTCAGATGACAGAACATAGTGAGAGGAAATGTGAGTCATATGACATGATGAATAGTCAACAGAGGTCAGACAGGAATTTTCTTCTCTTATGTAACATGTATTAGGAGGTAAGAGGTGGAAAGGGTGCGGCCCTTGACCCCAGAGCATCAGGGATGCCCATAGTTAAGCCCCTACTCTAAATAGCATGTTACATTAGTGTTAGTGTGGCTCAGGCCTGTCATGAGGCCAGATACACTGTAGATGTACAAAAGCTGAAATAGACCTACTTGTATTGTTCTTTACAATTATATACTTGCATTTCACAGAAGCCCTATTAATAACACTGTTTTGGCCATTCAAACATATATCCGTAACTAATATAGGTCATAGTTATGTAAGCCTTAAAGACATACAGGGTTTGTATGTAGGATTATGCAGCTTGTTACCTAGAAATGATACACTCTGAGTTTTTAAAATGAGTTCATATAATAAAAGCTGATCACATGTACTGTTTTATATAGTATTAACCAGTAATTGTGATCGAGTCCCGCTTTCCCACTTGTGAACCCAGTGCTGTGGCCACATGGGACGCGACGTCCACCAAGAGACGCCCCTAAATGGCCGCAGTCAAAACATTCAGCCAAAATATTTTTGTCCAGGTGAAAACATGACCTTGTGTGTACTGCACTCTTTCACAAGCTCCCATGACCTGTAGGTTGGCCACCCGAAACAGCCAGCCGGGTTAAAGACGGCTGATCTCTGAGCAGCCCATCCACTCAGAGGCTTCTCTGAACAGAAGTACTGAACTTCAGCTCAGACTGGATGGTCCTTTAACCCTCGCCCCCTCCCTCCCTTCAATTTCTGTTACACCCGGGCTCCCAAAATCGCTGGGGGGCTTTGCGTCAGGAGGTGTGACCCTGTGCGCGTGTGTTGGCGTCACAGAAATGGGGCGGGGCCCGCGGGTGGCTATAAATATACCGGCGTTCAGCTACAGTGCAGGATTTCATAAGCAATACGCTGCTATTCAGCTCTGAAACGGTTTTTACTGGAAGGTTCGGTCTGCGTTTGGGTTCCTCCACCGTTTTTCTCTGAGGGTCGGTTCGTCGCAGTGCTGTTGTTACTTTCCTGTGAACGAAGAACACTTTGATATGTTTCCTGAGGCGAGCACCGGGTAAGAGACTACTCACTCACTGTCTGGCTTCTCAGAGCAGTTACTTAGTTCTTTATCAGTATTTCCTATTCATTCATTCATTCATCCATCCATTCATTCATTCATTCATTCACTGAGGTGTCGCTCTCGCTTCTGTTGACTCAGCTGTGCTGGAAGTTTTGGGGCACGTGGCGAGGCTCGCGCCGCACGGCTTCTGGAAATGACGTGTAGACCTATTAATAGTCTATAGGTGCTTGTTAGTGTGTGTGCGCGCGCGCGTGGGGTTATCTTTCCAGTATTATTAATATTCCCCAAATGCTAAAGTTAAGAAACTTATTTTTTTACTACTAATGTAAGTAAATGTATTCACAATTAGCAGCTATATGTTGTGTTTTGGATGCTGGTATGCTGGTCAGCCAGTATGACCATGCAGGGTGACTAGATAAACCAGCACCCAAACAGTACTGTGCCAGCTTGAACCAGCATGGGATGCAGCAGGTATAGGGAACTGAGGGACAGGGCCCAGCAGAGTGGGCTGCTCTGACACACCTATTACACCTGACAACCAACTGATGAGTCATTTTTGTTTGAGAAGTGAAGTCACTAAACCATGCAGGAATCCGGCCCTCCAGGAACATGGTACCCCACTGTACCCTGTTGTACTCTGCAATTCATCAGCCTCTCCTGTGGTCAGTTTTAAGAGTTATTAATAGCATTATTTTAGGAGTGCTATTACAGGGTAGCAATGCCACATATGCAGGATCGCAGCCTCATTGGGCTGTAGGCAGTTTATTTTGGTCAGTGGGCATGAGGAGGCTCTTGCCCTAAATAACTGAGAAAGCAAAGGTGATGGGACGGACTAGATCTGGTTTCAGAATCACGGCATGTGATTCAGATGTTTAATTGGGTATGGAGGTGCAGATACGCTGTATCTGTCCAGACATTAGTAAACTTCTGTAATAAGAAATGCTGGATGAGAATCTACAAACCTATAGATAAGTGTCTGTTTACATTACATATTATGTAAAACAAGATGTGTTAATAAGTGTGTGTGTGTGTGTGTTGTTAGAGATGGGGGGGTCCAGCTGAGGTTCTTTAGGGTGCCAGACTCTGTTGTGGCCTGAACAATGTAGGAAATGTCATTAGCAGTACACAGGTCCAGTGCATGGCTGAAGCAGAGAACGGCCGGACTGTATGCAGGCCTACGCACATCTCATAAGAAACGTGTGTCGAATTAGTTACACACTCTGTCATGTGAGCTCTTGGTCAATTACCAAACATCTCGGTCCTCCTCTTTCTGCGCAGGTACAGCTATGAGGAGTGCAGGGCTACAGCTGACTGGCTGCTTGCTCAGACAGCAGTGCGACCCCTGGTGGGCATCGTTTGTGGTTCCGGCCTTGGAGGACTCGCTGACTTGCTGAAAGATCAGGTGGCCTTCAACTACAGAGATATCCCCAACTTTCCACAGAGCACAGGTTAGTGTGAACACCCATGTACGTACATTGTCTATTTGTTTTAGTAGGAACATTTATTTAGGCAGCTGTTCGTGTACTGCCATGTCACATGGCTGATGGTCGGTATTTGTGTTTCACTGTGTTCTGGTGAAGAATTTAAGAAGCAGTTTTCAGCTGATAAGCCAGATAAGGCAATTGTTAAAAGAGCTGAATATTAAATGCTTTATTATTTTAAGATATGGGTCAATTGGACCAATGGCACTACCCAAGTATTTTTCATCTGCTGATGTTTATATATAAATATGATGATGTAGAAATTTCACCTGGTGTTTATTTATATATATATATATATATATATATATATATATATATATATATATATATATATAATGCGCATGTATGTTTAATTTTGAAATGCAATTCATGCATCCCTAATATTTAGGCCTGTTGCTTTACTTAATGCAGTAGTTTGCATGCTCACCCGTCCATCTTTTCGTTCATTCATAACAGTGCATGGTCATGCTGGACGTCTGGTGTTTGGGACTCTGAAGGGAAGACCATGTGTCTGCATGCAGGGACGCTTCCATCTCTACGAGGGATATCCAATCCAAAAGGTACAACCTTCCCATTATGCTCTTATACTTAAGCCTATGAAGCTTGGCTATGCAGTATCAAATTCTCTTATCTATTCTAAAGTAGCATCCATCTGTTTCTCAGACTGTTTGACTCCACTATAAAGCCTAGGAAGCAAATATCTCTGCATGTTTTCTGCCATCAATACACACATATGCAGCTTAGAGTACTAAAGTTTTAAACTTTGAACCTGTCCTCACGTCTAACATGATATCATTGCTTCCGTGTCCTAGATCACTCTCCCAATGAGAATATTTAAGCTGATGGGTGTGGAGACTGTGATCCTCACCAATGCTGCAGGAGGCTTGAATCAGGACTTCAAGGTGGGAGACATCATGATCATCAAAGACCATCTAAACATGCCTGGATTTGCTGGAAACAACCCACTTGCTGGACCTAATGATGAAAGGTGTGTGAGCTCATTCAAACACAGGCTGTCTGACAATGACGCTTATGTCCCTATATGAAAGACCACCAGTGCCACTCCTTTAAACTAGTACTAGAACAGTCATAACGGTTTAAAAATCTTTAACACCTGTCAGGATTCTTCACTTCAGCAGCTCAGCATTCTGAAACTCTGCACCAGGCACTTTGTGTTCAGTGATAATCAGAGTGTTTCTCTTCTCCAGGTTCGGTGTGCGGTTTCCCTGTATGTCTGATGCGTACGACCGGGAGCTGCAGCAGTTGGCCATGGATGTAGGTATCGAGCTGGGTTACGGGGACTTCCTCAGAGAAGGAGTATACTGTGTTCTTGGGGGCCCTTCGTTTGAGACCATCGCAGAGTGTCGCATGCTACACAAACTCGGAGCAGACGCCGTTGGTAAGAATCCTTTCGCCTCTTGAAACTGTGGCAGCATTATCTATCTGCAGACCCAGAGAGCCAGCAGCAGCTCTAGACCTGCAGTTTCAGGGCAGCCAGTGTTTTTTGTGTTCCCAGTGTTTAGAGTTTAAGTTACAATTACAATGGACAGTCGTTTGTAGTTAAGGCTTTCGGCCAACTAGATAAAGCAAGACCAGCTTGTAAATTAGGATGACCACATTTCTGAAATAGACTGGGGACACGTTAGATGATAGCAGTCCATATAAAAATAAAATATCAATGTTTTCATCTATAAGGTACCATGAAAGGTGAATTGGTTGTACGGGCCCATCATTTATATATGGGCTCATATAGCATTTAAATATGCTGCCAGTAAAAACCTGAAACCTGTGGCTACAGCCCACTAGCCAGACCCTGAACACACCCTGGGAAGCTCCAGTTCTGAAGAAACAGAAATGGATGCTGTCAACATATGGCAAATGTCATATATGGATGGCTGGGGAAAAAGTCACAGTATAAAAAAAAAATGATGCTCTACACTATTTGTAGATGGTGGCTACTTTCAATTAAATTATATGACTATATACATCAGATCAGCCAAACCCACCTCCCTATTACCTGCTAGTACGATTCCTGTATATCTCTGGATTGCTGTGTGTCATGAAGACATTTGGGGTTATGTTGTGGGCCTGCTTGACACTTGCTAGCTTCTAATAAAGTTTAACACAAGCACACCTGCCTGTCAGCTCTACTGCCAGATCTTTTTGAGGTTTAAGTCCATCTAAAGATGCACAAGGCCCTGAAGCTGCAGGTCTATGTTTGAAGTGTTTAAAAATTTTATATTTTATTTATTACATACTTTTAAGCCCCGATTGCAGAATAGTACTGTATGCACAACATCAACTAGCCATAATACACTTTGTTAAATCAAGTACTGAACTGTGTGTTTTGCAGGGATGAGCACGGTTCACGAGGTGATCGTGGCTCGCCACTGCGGCATGCGGGTCTTCGCCCTGTCTCTGATAACCAATCAGGCAGTGATGGACTACGATAGCGAGGAGAAAGCCAATCACGAAGAAGTTCTCCAGACGGGCAAACAGAGGGCGGAGCAGCTGGAGAGACTCGTTTCCACCATGGTTACTCGCATAGAGTACAACAATAACTACTCTTAAATTCCACTCAGGTCAGCTGAGCTCCAAATGGTGTCCTCTAAATGCCAAAGCAAAGTACAGCTGAACTGATCAAAGATCAGATGCAGCGCCTGTTTGGACAGTAGGCTGCAGTGCTGTGAAACATTCAGACAATAACAACGAAGGCTTCATGGCCTTGAAGTAGTACAAGAACATCATGTAGTGTTTTTGTTTAGTCCCCCTCTCTGTTTAGTCCATTGCCGCATGTTCTCAGTGTGAGTGCAGTGTTCAATCTGAGTTTCTTGAATTCTTTAATTCTATCTGAAATGCTATACAACTCTATCAAGAGGCAAACGCTCTGGCCAACAGATATCTATGACTTACATTCCCATACCAGGCAAAACCCAAACGCCAGGCTGTAGAAAACCATGTAAATGTGTCTTCTGTCTTTTATTAATACTGATCTTTTTATGTATATGTCCTAATTTAAATGTGAATACTGTTTGTAGATTATTGATTGAGGTCTGTGTCTTAAAGGATGTACAGTTTATTGTGAATTATGTCTTTTTTTAACATTATTACTAAAGTTGCTTATTTATTATTGCTGCCTCTGTCTCTTTCTTATGCAAGCGTGTCTACCATTAAGTGTCATCAAGCTGGCTGACACTGAATTACCATTAAAAAAAGAGCATGAACGCAATCTGGTTACATATAAACACGTTTATGTAACTGCTGGAGAAGCAGTAACCAAAACGATCAATAGTTAAGCAGCATATAAGGCAAAAACTGACTTCACAGCTGGGGCCTGAGCTAAGGCTTCACCCCAGGATGAGAAGCCCGGTAATGGTAATGAAGATGGCTGCTTTGGCAGAAGGACTTGTTGCAGAAGCTGCAGAGATATGGCTTTTCTCCTGTGTGCGTTCGCTTGTGCTTTCCCAGAGAGCTAGCCTGTGTAAAACTCTTGTTACAAACATCACACGCAAAGCTCTTCTCTCCAGTGTGAGTGAGCCGGTGGGCCTTTAACGAGCCCTTGAGGGTGAAGGTCTTTGGGCATAAATCGCACTCGAATGGTTTCTCTCCGCTGTGGGTCAGCAGGTGAGTCTTGAGGTGCGTGCCCCGGCGGAACCCCTTGCCGCAGTGCTCGCAGCAAAAGGCTTTCACGCCCGTGTGTAGCTGTCTGTGGGATTTGTAGCTGTTGGCATGCGCGAAGCTCTCGCCGCAGTCCTGGCAGTGGAAAGGCTTCTCGCCCGTGTGCAGCCGCTCGTGCACTCTGAGGTTGCTCCGCTGGGCGAAGGTTTTGCCGCAGTGTATGCAAGTGTAGGGCTTTTCTCCAGTGTGGACTCGGTGATGGTAGTCCAGGTAGGACTTGGTTAGGAAGCTCATGCCACACAGCGTGCACACAAATGTCTTCTCACCACTGTGGGTCCTCTCATGGGCTTTAAGGGTGCTCACCAAGCCGAAGGTCTTGCCACAGGTGGTGCAGGCGAATGGTCTCTCATTGGTGTGGCAGGCCATGTGCTTCTTCAAGTGATTGGGCAGGCGAAAAACCTTCTGGCAAAGCGCACACGCATGAGGCTTCTCCACCCTGTGCTCCCTGAGGTGGGCGCGGAGGAGCCGTTTGCTGCCGAAGCTCTCTCCGCAGGCCTCGCAGGCATGTGGAGTCTGTCCGCTGTGGAATGACTTCTGGTGTCTTTTCAGGTTGTTGAGGTAAGTGAACGTCTTGCCACAGGCCTCACACTTAATTAGCTTCTGCACCGATGTTTCCTTATGGGGGCCTGCTGAAGCTTTTTCTGCTCCCACAGGTGTTTCCTGTGTGTGAGAAACCTTGCCTTCTTTTGTGTCAGCGTTCAACTGTAACGACTGTGCTGAAATCTTAATTTCTAGTGTCTCAGAGCTGGTTGCTTGTGTGCAGTTTGTCCGAGCTCCATTCTCCTCCTTACTGATAAGCTTCACAGCGGATTCTCCTTGTTTTTGCACCATTTGCTCTGCAAAGTGAGAAAAGCAAGTCACATGATGAAAATCAATGACTCCTAAGGATTATCCCATTATCATATCACAAAGATCAATACAAACAGTTCAGCTTAAAACAATATAAACAGACATAACACTGATTTTACATTAAAACTAACACTGAAGTTCAGAATGTATACCTTCTTGCTCATGATGTTGTGTAGAACGTATCACTTGCTCTTTTTCATGGTCCAATTCAACCTTTGACCCAGGCTTCTGCTGAACAGATACAGTCTGTAACAGACACAGCAAATTATGTCAATGCCAATGATACTGTGTTGATGCAAAGTGCAAGTGTTCAGAAGGGAACCAGGGGAGTTCAGCTCTCCTGAAAGAATAAAATCTGAAATTAGAGGTGGCGAGGGGATCCAAATACTTCCTAAACTAATAACCATTCCATTATTTAGAACAACAGATATCCACTGTTGTTATGATACAAGAGCTTATTCCTATGTATAATTACATTAAGTATAAATAGGATTTTTACTTTGCTTAGGTTTGCATACTGTGAGAACATGTACTTTGGTCTTAGTGTTCACTCCTCCAGATACAAGACCTGTATTGCACGTGCATATGAGTGATTTAATGTGCAGCAAGCTCATACTGTTGTACTGCTGTAAACAGTTAAGTGTTTTACTGTGTTGTTTGCTGCTTTGACCAGATTTGTTGTTGTGTGTTATCTCACCTTTTGACGAGTGAGACGGTGTTGTGTGATGTAGAATACATTAACAGTATCCAGTCAGGTGGGTAAGTATTTGAGCTATGACATTTTTTACATTCTGTACACAATGAATTTGAAATCAAATGGTCCAGATTTGACAGAAGTCTAAGTCTTACAGCTTTAAATCCAAGGGGTTTAACAAAATACTGCATTAGGAATTACAGCTATTTTTACATATTCCCATCATTTTCACAGGCTCAAAAGTAACTGGACAAACTAACAATATTGTTTACTTACTAAAATACTTTAATGCAAATCATTTGCCATAAGTATGGTGTGTAAGAACATAATAAACACTAAGTTTCCTTTTTGCCAGGCCTTTACTGTGGCTGCTTTCAGTTGCTGCTTGTTTGGGGGTCTTCCAGCCTTCTTATGGACCAGACTGTATGCCAGTTTTGGTGCATGTAAATAACATATCTGTGAGCTCCCATACATAACATCACTAGAAATGCTCAATGTATTTTCTAGAGACTTTCCACCAACCTGACTCCAAAACTGTGATTTGAATATGTTTTATGACACAAAACAGTGATTTATAATGTGAGGCAACTGGCATGTGATCAGACTGGATTTTTACATCTCGGCATGACCACCACATTTGCAAGTGGGCTTCAGGATGTGCGTCAATAACTGCAAATGCTGCAATTCCTAGCACTTTTGTCTATTGACACTGCCATTGTTAGCTGAGTTGCTAGAAATGCAAAAGACACTTTGGAATGGGAATTAAGTAACACAGTCTGAACGCCGCTTAAGATATAATAAAGTGTAAGAAAGCCACACTGGATGCTGTCATTGTGCATGTGATGTCTCACCTCCACAGTGTGAGAAAGAAGTAGTTCCTCAGATAAGTTCAGTGTTGCGTCTTCTATAAAGGTGTAAGATGGATCCAGCTCTCTACTGACTCCACTGGTTTGAGAAGGGAGGTCTTCCTCACCCAGTCCTCTCTCTGAAAGACATTTACAATTCAACTTAATCTGTAAACAACATGTAGTCAACTTAAAAACAACAACAACAACAACACATACCTTCATTTGCTGTTGTTTCTGTTGCAGCCCTCTGAACTCGGCCACCTGTCAACCTGGGCTTGACCGAAGTTCTCCTCTTTGCGAGCTGGGTCTCCACAGAAACCCATTTTCTCCTCAACTTCTGTCTTTTTAAATAAGTCAGAGGAGCTTTGGCGTGAGCTCCAGAGGACAGTCGACAAAAAAGTTGGCTAATCTGATCGACTGTTTCTTTGGTCAGTCTCTCCAGGATGGTTGTGACCCTCAGCTGAAAATAAAGACCAGTTAGGGCGAGGTTTAAGTTCTGGTTCTGATCTTTCCCTTTTATCTTAAATACTACCGTAAGTCTATTTCGGAGGCTTTTCACCAGAATATAGCTGCTGTAGGTGGAAAGTAAATTCGAGTTAACTTCAACTTCGCCCAAACTGAGCGAGTCTGCTAATCAGACCGCTGTGTATTTAAAACCTCACCAACGAATACATTCTGTTTAACGTTCATAACACAAATTTGAGGCCAGATACTCACCAGTTTGGTGTTGTTTTGGAAATGTATCCCATCTTCTGGTGGACGAGCTCCACTGAGGTGTTTCAAAACAGAAACGTCGTCAAGTTCACAAATTTCATTAACTACCGCCCTGACCAACGTCTCTATGAGCGAAATCAGCTGTTTGTGTAAAAAAGGGGTTGGTGGCATTCTTCTCCTACTAAATATCATCAGTATATTCTGTAAAATTACTGATTTAACGGAGTCAGAAAGTCAGAAAGCTGTATTTTCTCCACTGTTCAGCGGTTCACTGTTACCTTAGTGTCTAGGCAGCGGTGACTTCCGGCCTTCAGCGCGCAATGAATTTCAAAATAAAAGTCCAATCTGGTTAGGCCATACGTCTACTACAAGTTTCCACTTTAGAGAAAAGTAAAACATTTAGCCTGATGTTCTGTCATGGAATCATTCGAAACATAGTTTATTGTATTCTGTTTTAATATATATAATTAAAATGTAACAAGTAGTCCAACATCCGGCTTTGAAAAGCTGGTTCAACCTCGTGCAATCTAAAATTGTAGTTTGGGGGGAAAAGCAGACACAAAATCCAATATCTGCTAAATTCATGGGAGATACTCTTTAAGCTGAATGAGGAACCCCGGGTTGGGCCTGACTGACGGCCTGGCTGATTTGACCATGTTAAAAGCCTCTTCAAATTGGATCTTCTGTCGAGCCATCAGGTAACCAATAGCAATGGAGGCAGAGCGGGACACACCAGCATTACAGTGGATCAACACCACACCGTCCTGCAGAGGAGAAAAGTGGAGTAAATATATCATGTATAGTTTATATATGTGTAACATGATTTCTAACATTATTATAAATGTGTGTCAAGTATCAAGTATCTCCCAAATGGCAACTTTACAGCAGGCAAAAACCTACTTTGCTTTTAATCTAAGTCAATGGAACCAGATTTTTAAAAAGTATTTTAAGTTGAATTGTTTGTTTTATTTTAATTTACGTTATTTAAAGTTATTTTGGAGCATTTCTATTAGTCCTTTCACACAAATTTTCAACAATTTAAACGGCAGCTGGTATATATAATTCACACATACGCACCTGTTCTCTGGCTTGATCTATAAACTCAAAGCACTGTGGGAAGTAAGAAGTGAGTTGTGTCTCTGGGAGATCCAACATGGTAACAGTCTTATAGATGAAGAGCTCAGGAAAGGCATTATCTACTCCATAGGCAACATTCAGTACATGAGTCACCTGCAAACAAGTGGAATGAAATAAGCCTTTTAACCTTGTTTAATACATTTTAACATTTAAACAATTTCTCTTCCAGTGAGAGCTAATTACAGTTAATTCAGCTACGGTGCTAACAGATGCAAAAGATCAGCCATACAGACCTACAATCACACGACAAACACTGACAGTAGAATGGGCTGTGCTGAAGGGCTGGTTTGGATGCATAGAACTGGCAAACCATGAACATCAATCACTGCTGTTTGTCCTTTATATACAAAACCTGCATTTTTTTTACTGACCCTCCAAAAAAGGGGTCAGTAAATTGAGCTGATTCCAAAATCCTATTAATGTTCTGTTCCACCTTAATTACTATGGCTTGCACAGGCGCCAGAATGTAACCAAGACACCATTTAAGGTGGAATATCAGGGTCATGCATAGCTTTAATCAAAACAACCTCTCTTATTTATATAGAGTTTTTATTTCCCTGTGTCTGTTTTAACATTCTGTTTGATCATTATGGTGTCTTACTGTCACCCAGCCAATCAATTAAATTAAGTCATTAAGTTATGATAAATGTGTGAAAAGCTCTAGGACCGAATCATGAGGTGTAAATGGGCATGTAAAATAATTTAAATACATTTATAAACTTCTGCAGGAAGCGGGCGGGGCTAAAGTACAGTAGGATGGATTGATTGTTTTTATTATATTGTCCCTTTAAAGGTCATGCTATGATGTAAAAAAACAGCTTTGTTCACAAAAATACAATCAGAGCTGCAGCAATAGAAGACTAAACGTTGTTCTACCTTGAATCTCCTCAAAGTCTCAATGTCACTGGCAGCATCTTGAGAGGCTGATAAGAAATAAACAGAATAAATAAAGAAGTTAATGTTCAGAGCATTTCGTACTGCAGCCTGTGTAAGCGGCACTGTAGCCTATAAGAAAACAGTCAGCGGTTCTGGGGAAGCGTGTATCTTACAGAGTAAGAGAAAAGGCGTGATGACTCCAACTTGCAGGTCCAAACTCAGATCCTGGACAAACCCGCAGTCCTGCTCTCCGGCTTCCGTCACCTCCACACTGTCCCCGCTGCGCCTCTCCAGCAGCACCTTCCCGCTGACCGTGGTCACTCTGGTGCTCTGTTTCTTCAAACGCGTTTTGGAGAAAGCACAGATTTCCTGCCCGACAGACTTCATGACGGATTAATTTCTCTGATTCTCAAACTGAACTGTTTACACTTCCCTCCATGTTCAGGCCCGCAGCTGGGAACTGTTACAGAGAGAGCCGAAAGCCATACCGGACCGTCAACGTTGGAGCGCCGCAAACGACAGAATAAAAGTCCTGCAGCAACAACAGCAGTGATGGGTTTAACATTATCAAAGTGGATCCCTCTTTCAGTGGCATATAAATATTGGTTTCACATATTTTTGGGTTCGTAGAAATGATCTTGAATTAGGCCAATACTCTGAAATATAAATATTTTTTTCTGTTTGATCACTTTAATTTTGTCACGTTTGCTTTGTATGTAATTTGTGTTAAAATAGTTTTGCATATCTGGTTTTCAGTGATATATAAATATAGCATATTTTGGGGTTTGTAAAAAATGACCTTTAATCAAGGTAGTGCTTCTGGTACTTTGTTAATTGTAAAAATATAAATATATTTTCTATTTGATCACTCTTGTGTGTCATTTGGGTTTGTATGAAATTTGTGTTAAAATGGTTTTGCAGAAAGCTTCACCCTGAATGGTGTAATCACAAAGCAGTTGTCTACAAAGCAGGAGGAGGCTATAAAGGTAGCTGTTGTCTCAGTTTGTAATATAATTAAGAAATGGCAGGTAATAGGAATGCTGGAACTTAAGATGACGTCTGGAAGCTCTGAGAGAGAACTGCTCATAGAAAGGCTAATCAATGTGACCTTCACAGAAGAGCGAACTTGCATCCACCATCAGACGTATGCAGAAGAACATTTAAACAAGTCTAAGACATTCTGAAAACAAGTCATGTGGACTGAAGAAGTATTAAGATTGTGTAAATAAAAGTGTGATGCTTTAATGTGATTTTAATCAGGTTTATTCTCAGTGCTGACTATGAACACACACAAATGTATTTAAAAAAAATATTTATTGAAAACTTGACACATATGCAACATGTCTTACTAAAAAAAAAAATCCAGAAGGTGCCTTTTGATCAGAGTATTTAAAAGGCATCGAGAACACATGACCATACAGACACGGTCACTGAAAGAATGAAAATGATTATAAATCTGCATATCTTCTATACTGCAACCAAATGGCAAGAATACATCAGATCACTTGTTTCTGTTTGATATTATGTGTCTCTGCACCACATTTAAGTCTGTTATAATTTTGTCTTGAGCAACTGACATTTTAGCTCAAGACAGAGGGGAATGTACATGAATCAGAAAACGCAGAATAAGAAGAGGCAGAGAGTGTTTGACATCATGCATAAAAATCACCTGCAGTAATCCAGACCGTAAGTGCTGATAGGATGCTGTTCCCTACGCAGAGATCATGCCATACAACGCAGCATGTAGGAGCATTTTAAATCCACTGAGAGAAGAAATCTGATTGAAAAGGACTAGAATTACGTTACCATGCCTGTTGCATGCTTGAACAGCCTAGCACCAAAACATGAAATCATTTGCCAGCATTTTTAGTTATGAATAAGTCTGAATGTCATTCATATAAATAGTTTGTAAAGATAAACAGTTGATTGCATCAGAAACTCCACAGAAATTTGCATTTTGTTTCCATCTAAACCTCCCTGATAACTACTGCACTCTCTCAGGCTCTGGTACTGGCACTGATTGGTGGATTAAGATGGCTAAGAAGTTAAAAGTGATCCATTTTGGCACAGAAAGTGTAAACAGGCATACCAGTCTGGCAGTAAGGTAAAGCTAAAGGTCATTGTTTGTCTCCCTGGACAAGCTGGATTGTGTCCTTTGGCACGGTAAAAGACTACGTAAACAAATAAAACACACTTCTGTGTTTGGCACTTGTCAACAACATTAGCTGACACTGATGATCATACAGCAGGGGAGTCCAATCTCATCCACAAAGGGCCGGTGTGGCTGCACGTCCTGCCTTGAAAAACAAGCTTGAGCTCACCTCTCTCTACTTTTTAATCAGTTTGTATTAGTCCTTAAACTGCTGTTCTGATCTCCTGCTGTGTTAGAATGAAAACCCGCAGCCACGCTGACCCTGTGTGGATAGGACTGCACGTACTATACATGCTATGATTTTATCACAACATGCAATTTGGTTTATGCTAACATGCCCTCGGCTTGACTTTTATTATCTATGAACCAGCAAGAGTTGAAATCCTTAAAACCCTGGACCAGTCCCTAAACCAATACACCCTTAAAATAAACAGATAAAGAGAGAAACCCCCGACTGATCCCATCACCTTGAGAAATAAACTGTGTAAGAAAAAGGCACTTCCGGACCAAGGAGAGGGATGTAGTGGTCTCAGTGCAGGCAAACATGCATTTATAGGCCCGTCTGTTTATGCAAACATGGTCAAAGTTATCCACTGCAAAGAGAGAGAGAGAGAATATATTAGTTCTATACAATCATTATATTCAATTCTATTAAAATACATACAGCAGTACTATTTAAATTAATCTCCATCTGCTGAGTAGTACACATTACATATTCCCATATGTTTAATACAACAACACTCTCTACATAAACACATCAAAAACTGTTGAAGCAACTCCCCTCAGGCTTCTATTTAAAGATTAGGCTTTAATCAGATTAGGTTGGCGTATTCCATTAACACTGTACTTTATGAATCCATTTTTATTTATTAGCCAATCGCAGACAAGTGTTATCAAGAAGCCAAGAATGGGAAGCCAAACCTGGACGAAGTTAAGGGATATGAATCCATCAGCATCTGTGTCTAACGTCTTAAACGTCTCTGTAGAAACAAAAAGACACATGAGGAATGCGCTGTGGGGCAATACCGGGCTTCATCAACAACATGAAATGATGATTAAATGTTTTATGGATAAATTAATGTCATGTCAATAAACATCATAAACTGATATAAGCACTTTGCACTCACTGAACATGGTCTCCAAACGCACTAGGCAGGTGACAAAGTTATCAAAGTCAAGACTCAGGTCCTCCTCTGTGTAGCGCAGGATAATCAGCTGGAATAAATGATTGGTCAGCTTGAAGCCTGCAAAAAGAAGAGGAACCATGTTTACAAGACACAAAGACATGTACACCATGATAACTGACCATAGGAAATAAAACAACAGAATAAAAAGAATGGAGAGAAAGATGGATAACAAGAGTTGAATATGAAAAAAGGACTAAGGGCAGGTTGGATGCATAATATGATGCATGGATGGATGGATGGATGCAATATTGCATGGATGGAAAGAAGCTGTAAGGGAGGAAGGGAAGGTCCCTTTCATAAGGATGGATGGCTAACATGAAAAGGGTTGGGGTGAACGGATGGATGGACTCACCTGCTGCTTCGAGAGCCATGCGCAACTCATATGAGCTCATGGTCCCAGATTTGTCCAGATCAAACTGTCTGAACACCGTCTGAGAAAGACAGAGAGCAAAAGAGACAGGTTTTAGTTTTACACACAAATAGAGAGAACAGTTCAGCTGCAGCCACTCCTCTCTACTGTGGTGATCTACCGGGTTGAGGTCAGGACTCTGTGCAGGCCAGCCAAGTTCTTCCACACCAAACTCACTCATCCAGGTGGTGGAAGGGACCGTCCCCAAACTATTCCGACAAAGTTGGAAGCATGAAATTGTCCAAAATCTCTTGGTCTGCTAAAGCATTAGGAGTTCCTTTCCCTGCAGGGGCCGAGCCCACCTCCTGATAAACAACCCTCACCATAATCCCCCCTCCACCAAACTTTACACTCAGCACAATGCAGTCAGACAAGTACTGTTCTCTTGGCAACTGGCAAACCCATTGGGCTGCTAGATGGGGAAGTGTGATTCGTCACTTGAGAGAACATGTCTTCACTGCTCTAGAGTCCAGTTGCAGCGTGATTTACACCACTGCATCCGACACTGCATTGCGCTTGGTGATGTAAGACTTGGATGCAGCTGCTCAGCCCTGTTCCATGAAACTCTCTATGCTTTGTTCCTGAGCTGATTTGAAGGCCACATGAAGTTTGGAGGTCTGTAGCGATTGACTGCAGAAAGTTGGTGACTTCTGGAACTAGGCACCTCAGCATCTGCTCCCTTTACGCACTTGCTGTCATTCTCGATCACTTCAGTTGACTGTGGAATATTTAGTAGGAGGGGAATTTACTAATTTTCACTAATGTGTGTAGAAGCAGTCTGCATGTCTAGGGGCTTGGTTTTATACACCTGTTGCCATGGAAGTGATTGACACACCTGAATCCAATGATTTGGATGGATAAGGGAATACTTCTGGCAATACAGTGTCTCTTGAGCTAAAGATACGCTTTCCAGTTTTATCTCTTTAAACAGGAATATAATTTAATAAATAAATAATAATGTAGGACCAGTTTGCTTCATAAGCTGCTTTCAGAGGAAAGTAAAAGTGGAGAAATAGAGAGAGGAGAAAAATAACACTGAATGTACTGACAAACAAACAGATACATAAACAAATCTCACCAGATAATGTTTGATTTTCTCCCACAGGATATGGAACTCAGTAAGACCCAGTTTACCACTGCCGTCGGTCTACACAGCTGTTAAAGAAAATAAGACATACACAAGAAATAGACGTCCCTACAGACCGGACAAAAATAAGAACCTTAGTACACTTATTTTTAGTCTATTAGTACCAATAGAACCTAGTGTAATGGTTTTTGTGGGGGGGTCAGCTGGGTCTTTTGGAACACTTAAATATGTGCTCACTTGTGGATGATTTCAAGTTAACTCTTTAGGTGAAGATAAAGTCCTCAAGCACTATTACATGACCAATAAGTGCATCAGAAAGCAAAGCAGAACAGTTAACTGATATTTTGTGGATTATTATTTGCTAAGCGAGGAAGCTAACACTAACATTGTAAGCTTTTATACTAGTGAGACACCGTTTTTACAGGTGTGTTTGCTAACATTTTCCCGCTTGAGAAAGAAAAAGTGTAAGCCTTGTTTGCACATGATGCTGTGTAATTGTAGACGTTTGCGGATCTACCCATGTAAACAGTAAAATATGGATACATCCATGAGATTAATCATACTGCGGCAGGACTCTGGGCCAAAGCCATCCGTCTTCAGGTCCTTATCTGTAGGAAGAGATGGAGTTTTCTCTCAGTGAGTCCTCAATATCAATGGGCAAAGTCTCGAGTGAGAACACTTACGTTTGCTGATAATTCTGTTCAGAATGGTCTGGAGCTCGGTGGCACTGATTTCCATGTCCTGAACACACATGCACACAGAGATTAAATAAGGGCACTGATATAACTGCCATCTGTACTGCGGGAACACATCCTGCTTGTTCTTACCGCTCCAGCCAGCTGCTTGAAGAGACTCTTAAATCCAGCATCAATCTGACTCTCGTCTAAACTTTTCTGAAGGAACGAAGAATCAACAAGAGAGACGGCATGTTAGTTAGAACCAAAGCTTTTAAAGTCAATACTCACAAAACTGCCTAGTTTCCTAGTAACAATGCTGACTGAAAGTGACCTCTCATTACTCAGAGTTAGTAGTGGATGATTTAGTGCAGGCATTTATACCTCTATATTTAGAGTTAATTGTTTATGCTTTATGTTTGTGCATCTGGACCTTCCCCAACTTACCTCTGGGGGTAGATCAGCTGTGACCTCATCATCCAGCTCTCTAGAGCAGAAAGGAAATTATTTTTGGTCAGCATTCAACCATTTAGCTTTTTACACCATACAACAACGTAGCAGCATTGACTGTGCTTCAAACACAGTTACAACATGGTACAACATTTAAACTAGTGATGGGCCGGTCCAGTGTTTTTCAGTTCCAATCCCGATACCGATACCGATACAAATACCGATATAAGGGCTCTTTAGTTTATCATTGGTACTAGGTTTAAGATTACATAATGAGGATAAAAGAAAACAGCACTTAGAAGAGTACACACATGCATTTAATATAAATGCATTCCAAAGGCATATACAAACACAATAGTTTTCTTTCATATCAAATATTTAAAACACAAAACTGAAATAAACATCTTATGTATCAAAAACCTTTCTAGTATGCTAAATACAACAATATGACTGACTGCATGGTCTAAACAGTTCAAGTATTAAGAAAATTGTATCAACAGCAGCAGCAACTTCAACAAGATTTCAAATAGTTTAAATAATGTGCAAAACTAAATAGAAATGAAATAAAAAATGGATCGGCCGCATTCGCCCGATATCCGATACGTTACATTACGTCAATATCAGCCCCGATACCGATATTGTATCAGATCGGTCCCATCTCTAATTTAAACTTTTAAAATGATGGTTCAGTCAAGACAGGCACCCTACAGTAAAGTGTAACCCTTATTGTTTGTGTGTTTGGATGGTATACAGGTAACTATATAAACATAGACAGTATTCAGACTTCGAGCTGTTTGCTACCCCTGTTTTTACCTATGTGACATACTGCTGTCCGTTTTTACAGAAGCAGATGCTGGACATCAAACATGTCCTGGCAGATTAACTTTATTTGCCAATTATAGCTACTGCAGTAACAGCCCCACTGACTGTAAACACTAATTTATAGCAATTTATTAGTTTTTTTTTTACTGTCCCCCAAAGGAAAAACATTTTTAGCACCTGTTTTTACGCGTGTTTAATTTGTATTGCTATTTCTGTTAAATATGGATACCTGGCATCGCTACCCCCCACACCCCCGCTCCCCCAGTCAGTTTTAAAAACAAAAGATTTTAAATCTTACTACCCGATTCTAGACACCCCCTTCACTCACTGTGAGTCAGCGGGCTTCTCTGAGAAGACACGGAGCACAAAGTCGGCTTCTTTCTGTGGTTCAAACGTAGAGGGGACGATGATGTACTCCCCAGCTGGCAGGCTGAAACGGGAGCTGACCTCTCTCAGGTTAATGAACAGCTCTGATCGAGCACTGGACCCATGTGTGAGGAAGAAATCTCGCTTCAGGTGTACTCCTGACTGACCCACATACTGCCGGACACAAAGAGATAGCGAGTAGAGATACAGTAGCTGTATTTAAATACTGGACAACTGGATAAATGGTTATTATGTTTAAGTTCCCCGTTAACCAGATCTTTATGCAGGTCATTTCTATTGTTTAATAAAAGGTACAATATGCAGGTAAAGGCACAACTTCTGTGTTTTCATTATTTTCTAACCAGCCTTCAGCAGCTGCCACCGTACCTCTCTAGGAACCTGTGAAAGGAAAAAAATCAGAACATAACATTAGATCAGAAACCACTCCCCGCCTCTTCAGTCAAACTTCAGAGCTGCATCAGTCTGACTCGTTCTGCTCTGACCTCGTAGATGGCAAAGCCGATGGTCTCCATGTCTTGGCCTTCTTTACGTTTCTTTCTGCGGTCCTTCTGCATCAGGGCCACCAGGAAGCTGCAGTCGGAACTGCCCACTTTGTCGGGGTTTGTCAGATTGACTTTGAACTGAGGGTTAACCCAGAATGTAGCTGAAGGTCAGAAAGCAAAAGAGGAATCAGAACTTCAACATCAGGAAGGGCTTTGCAGAGATATACAGACTGCCTGATGTAAACTTCATGATAGATATCAGTGTGGTTCCCAGAATCTCACCCGACCCGGAACTGGCTGTAGCTTTTAGTGTAACAGGTTTAAAATAGTTATTCCTGAACCAGGTAGTACGTTTCCTGTGTGTTTGCCAAACACTACCACCAGTTTATACTTATGGTAATGATTTGTCTTGTTTTGTTTGTATTGTAATGTAGTGCAGTTGTTTGTGACAAATGTGTAGTATTAGTGATGGCTGAACGAACACACACACACACACACACACACACACACACACACATTTGTCTCACTATATTAGTGGGGTCATCCATAGGTTGCTACTGATCTTTGTTTTAATATACCTAAATAATACTTCACCTACACCTAAACCTAACCCTAACCTTACGCTCAGAACCCAAAAGACTAATTTCCTGCTCTATTAGATTTTTTTATTAGATTTTTGGAGAGAATAACATGTGGTAAAATGAGGACCAGCAAAATGTCCTCACTTCACCAAAAAAATCTGATTGTCCTACACTAGTGAGAACATGTGGTCCTCACAAATATACCTCTACAAGAGAACACACACACACGCACACACCTGGGTAGTTCCTGCAGCCTCCAGCGGTGCTGCCTCTTCTCCACTCGCCCTGGTAGAGAGACGTGCTCCACTTCTTCACCTGACTTGCTTGCAGAGCATCTGCTGTCAGATTACAGATCTCCAACCTACTGAACTCCTGTAGGAAGTCCCTGAATGACATCCTGAGAAGGACAGAGAGAGCATTTTAAAAGAAGACAGCATATCAGATTAACTACCATAAATAAAGTAATAATGAGAATGAAAAAAGGAGGGAACGCAGGATAAAGAGAGAAAATGCCTAATAGCCTAATTACTAATTAATAAATAATCACTTTTAGCAATTCATTACATCATCAACCTACACACACTCACCAGAACTCTCCGTCCTCACTGCGGTTCTGTAATCTGCCTCTGGTTGACGCGTCCACACTGTCCCATTCCCTGGAGCTGACAACACAAGAGCAGAGATTAGCAGCGCACACCAACTCTCGGCCTCTGCTTCTGACTGGAGACATTTACTGCTCTTACTTGTCACTCCAGCCTCCAGTCCATTCCACCTCTCCCCAGGGGTTTCTGATGCGCACCAGCTTGGTGGGGGTCCCTCTGTAAATAACCTAGCATGTAAACAAAAGCACACAAACACTTTCCGAATTACCGATAATTGTTATTGATGGATGTTTATCTTTTTTACTTTCAGACTTCTTAAATGCAAACTGTCTCAGACTGAATAAAACACTACGGATATTTATTAATTTCTTACAACAACCTTACATACATTAGCTCATTACTGTGGAGTAACAGATATTATAACCAAGCGTGCCTACAGAGCGTAAGGCCTAATGTGTTCTGTGTTTAGATTACTGCATTACAGTTCTAGCATAGGATGCTATCTTTTAATTCACCTGTACAAACTAAAATAAATCTACTATGAATCAATATTAAGCATTACCACAGGCCTGAGTTGTTTTGGTGCTGACGGTTAGCTTTAATTCACTTGCTCACCTCGTCGACTCCAGTCACTGAGTAGGCGTGGCCTTTAACCAGCTTCTTGAAGGTGACTGCTTCCATGTCAAATTTGCTGGTGATCTACAGAACACAAAGTGGTTGTTGTCAGGCTATGTTGCACAAGAATCACTCAAAAGTCAAACACTGGACTGAATAGAATTTAAAAGGCCAACTCAGGGTTATTTTGATTCATCTCCCCCCCCGATCAGCATATACTGCAGTACGTAGCGTTATACAGTCTGAATGCAGCTTCACTAGCCTCATGCTTATGCACTACAACCTGAACTGAACACTAAACTCTACAACTATCAGCTCAGAACAGACTTGCAAGTGTCTTATAATGTGTATTGATTAACTGTAACCACTTAACAGCAGAGGTGTAGCCACCAGGCCTATCACCTTTGTTTTAGAAGAACTATCAGGCCTGGTGGCTACACCTCAGCTGTTAAGTGGTTACAGTTAATCAATACACCTTATAAGACACTTGCAAGTCTGTTCTGAGCTGATTTGAGAACACTAAACTAAGCAATGTTCAAATTTCTGTCTCTGTGTTAAACACTACATGCTTCTGGGAATCATAATTACTCATAAATGCAAATCTTCATTACAACACACATTATTTTTAAACAACTAACCAACCAAACATTTCTAATATGGCAAATATCATCTTATCATTTGACATTTGATCACATGAAATTCATTGATCATGGAAAAAAGCCACAAACAGAATTAATATGATTAAGCTGGTCTAAACTTCTTATGTGCTGCAAAAGCTTACTACTAGCAAAACGTTTAGAAGCTCTGTTACAGAGATTCTGTTCTTCTTATGTAAACAACACATTATCTTTTTCCCCATAAATCATCACTAAAATCAAAAATCATGTTGCAGCCACACGCTGGTCCTCCAGAACCCATGCTGGTCGACCTGTTCTGAAATATTCTCTAAATTTTAGCAGATGTGTGATACTGACGTCTATAGAACAGCCGAGCAGTGATCCTCTCTCTACAGCCCTCTGAATGATGCTGAAGAGATCAGCTGGAGCTTTCCTCAGCTCATACATCTCCGTCACCCCACCAGTGAAGTCCTCAAAGCCCTCTGAGGTACTGCCACCTGACAGAGCTTCATAACAGCCATTCAGCCTGCAGGGACAAAACACAGTTTACCATCAAATCTGACACTCAAGCTGAAGAATAATCTGTTTAGTTATAACCACATCATTTGTCTTAACTACTTAATTAATCTATCAGAACAGAACCGCTGCATATTTCCACTACAGCCCTCTTATCAGTGTTACTGTTTGAGTTTCCAAAAACATCTGAAAACATGATTAACTTCAGAGAAAAACCTCATCAGGAGATAAGGCCCTGGTCTTACTTGGCATAGGCCTTCTCCACCAGAGCACTCCAGAACTCCCCGCCCTCCGCTGAGTGAACAAACAGCAGCTTCCCATCCTTCACCGGCAGCCTGTCATCAATAACCACGTCCACCCACTCGCCAAACTGCCAAAACTACAGAAACAAAGAGAGAGAGAGAGAGAGAGAGAGAGAGAGAGAGAGAGAGAGAGAGAGAGAGAGAGAGAGAGAGAGAGCAGAGAGAGAGACAGAGAGAGAGAAAGAGACAGAGAGAGAGACAGACAGAGAGACAGACAGAGAGACAGACAGAGAGAGAGAGAAAGAGAAACAGACAGACAGAGAGAGAAAGAGAAACAGACAGACAGAGACAGAGAGAGAGAAAGAGACAGAGAGAGACAGACAGACAGAGAGAGAGACAGAGCGACAGAGAGAGAGACAGCGAGACAGAGAGAGAAAGAGACAGACAGACAGAGACAGAGAGATAGAGAGACAGAGAGAGAGAGAGAGAGAGAGACAGAGATAGAGATAGAGAGACAGAGAGACAGACAGAGACAGACAAAGAGAGAGAGAGAGAGAGAAAGACAGTGAGAGGGAGAGCAAGAGACAAAGAGACAGAGACAGACAGAGAGAGAAAGAGCGAGAGACAGAGAGAGACAGACAGAGATAGAGAGAGAGAGAGGGAGAGACACAAAGAGAGAGAGAGCAGACAGAGAGAGAGAGAGAGAGAGAGAGAGAGAGAGAGAGAGAGAGAGGGAGAGACACAAAGAGAGAGAGAGCAGACAGAGAGAGAGAGAGAGAGAGAGAGAGAGAGAGAGAGAGAGAGAGAATTCAGTCAGACAAAGAGAAAGCAACCAGCAGGTGGCAGAATGACCACTGCAGAGTAACAGAACAGACAGTATGAAAAGGGAATCCCATGTTTGTTCACACCCTCCGCCTAAACAGCTACAAATGATCAGCAGACTGGCTCACACTAGCTCTGGGTGCGTACGCAGCTCACTGAGGCTGCAGCAGTTTATCATTTTCCTCATGAGCAGTTTAACACCCTGACGGAGGGAGGGAAGGTGTGGTTCTGTGGTTTTCTGAAGGTGCAAAATTTCTTTATCCCCCTTCAGGATTGCTTCAGTCTGCACGCCTTTCTTCTGCCAAGCAACAACACTGTCAGAGCAGTTAGTCAGCGGTACTTACAAGCTATCTGTTCAAACTGCACAGGCTGAGAGTGTAAATTAACTACTACTGCAGCTAGCAAAAACAGTGCTGCTGGCAAAACACATGCTTTCAGTTTGTCATGATTTCAGACCACAGACTATTACAGCTCCTCTATTACAACCATCCCTGAAAGCCCACCTTATCTTTGATAGGACTGTTCCACCTACAGCACAAAGCTTAAAACACAACCATGCACAAAACAAGTCTCCCCATTGAAAGCATCTGGAACTGAGCACGTTGGGCCACGCCTATAGTGTGTGCTCCCCCCACCACAGGCATGTGTTGGTATTGTCCCTTGTCTAACATGAAAGCCAGGCCAATGAGCCGACAAGCTGAATCAGGTGTCTGCAGGGCTGTCTGCCAGAAGGACCCAGGACTGTAGTCTGACACGTCCCTTTACATGAAAATCACCAACGGACACAACTAAACACAACTGTCTGTCCATGTTCCCCAACAAAGCTGATGTTTCATAGCTACTAATTCAGGAACAGAGTGTGTTTTGTTTGCTTTTCTGTTTTTTTGTGGTAAATTAGTTGTGGTTGCTGAGTTTAATTTAGTCAACAACTTTAACAACTTGCACCAGCTCGTCCAGCTCAGCAGTGCAGCATTTTAAACTGGAAGCCTGTGTAGTGAGTATAAACTCCAGTCTAAATGTATTCTGTTGAATGGGATTTCTGACAGCGCTCTATAAACCGTCAGGAATTCGAGAGGCACATGGGTGCAGTGGTGCTAGCAGACTGAAAAAGCGTAGGGTTAATTTTGCATGCTGTGGGGCACTGATGCAATCTCACAGTCAGAAAGAGGAGGGGGGCCAGATGAGACAGATATGCTGCAGTGCTCTCGCACTCATTGCTGAGCAGCTAAGAGAAACACGCGACTGTGCTCAGCTGCTTAGATCCGTCTCAGTAAAACGTCTCAGTAGTGTCAAACTCAGCAGCCACATTTAATCTCAGGCCTCAGTGTCTGCGACTTTAGTAATGAATACACAAGCCATACAATGTGCTCTACCTGCAGAGGTGGGTAGTGACTAGTTATATTAACTCAAGTATATGCACCTTGTACTCTGCTGGGTAATATACTGAGTACCACCACTCAAGTATATTAGTGAATACTCACTAATGATTTTCAGCCAATTATATTTAATTACTACTTAGCTTTTTGTGTTTAATTCCAATACTGTGTGTTGTCAACGACATCCATACTGTTTTGTGATTGATTACATCCCTGACTTTAGAGCTTAAGCATTTTATTTTAGACCAAAATAATAAAAAAGGAAAAAAAATCAAGCCATACAAACTTCATGTGGTGGATTCACTAAGAACATTCACTGCAGTCCTGTTTCATTTAAAGGTACTTGAGTCATTATTTCATCACAATGTTAATACTTTTACTTGTGTGTGTTTATTTAGGCTACTTAACCCACCTCCGGTTATGTGAATGCCTGTTAAATGTTTCTACTCTCCAGGTTTAACTCACCACTCATTGTATTTGCTGCACCATGCCCTTGATCTCAAAATAAAAACATACAATCCAATCAGACTGTCAAACTCTGTTTCATATCCACAGATCCATATTAAATTGGATATGCAGAATAATTGTATTTAAGCTGTCTGCCAGAACAAGGCCTGGGTTTCTGTTGTGTTGAAGAAATAACACACAAGATTCCCCACCTGGGCATCAAGCTATTTTAAAAAGAGTCCTTGGGCCAGACACCTAACCCAACCATCACCCACCCCCATACCATTACTCACCAGAATATAACTAAATATAATTCTACCCATATTGTCTGATATCACATGCTTTAGCTTATTTTCTGTTTTAGCTACTGAGCTCATGTTGCTTCATCTACATTCTTTTATCTGTGAGCTTTTTCACCTTTTCATTCTAATGCAGCGACAGGCTAAAAGTACCAGCACTGTGAGGATGTATCATCTCTTGCTGAGCTTAGACCTGGACAGCTCAGGCTGGGCTGAGAGGTTAATCATATTGTAAGTGTTGTGGGTGGCAGATTGGATTAGGGGGACTTTGCAGTCTTCTTCTCTGCGGTTCTTTTCAGGCCACTAGATGCGTCAAAAAAAGAAGTAAACAGATTAAAAACAGGCTGGAAGCTCCCTCGCTCTCACACACAGTTCTGTATCCCTGCTTCTAATTACATCTGGATGAGTCACAGTTAAAGACTGCTCTGGACTACCAGGACACGTTAGTGCACACGCAAACAATTCTATACGTCTGCTTCAAATTAAATCTATGTAAGTCACAAGTAACAATGCCCTCTGAACCACAAGAAAACACACACACAGACCGAGCATACGGCAGGAGACAACAAGGAAAAAGAACCTCCTTGTAAGAGAGAGACCTGTAGTTATAACAAACAGACCAGCTTCATTCATGCTAGTGTTCATGTCAGCTCGGGTTTCTACTGTAAACACATTCTGAGTGCTTCACAGCTGACTGAGTACATTTCTGAACCCTGACAATCAGAAAGTCTCTCTGGATTTCCTCTCAGCAACATCCTTTTTCTCATCTACATACATTAGTCTCTCTTTTTCCATATGTGTAGCAATATTCAGCAGATGTTACTGAATATTGCGATTATTCAAATAAAGACAGATAGGGGTGTAAGAAAATATTGAATATGGGGATATTATGTTTGGTGATACTGTATCGATTCTCAAAAACACAGTATCGATACACAGATCCCTGACAGACAGTGAATCATTGTGTGTTGTGTTTAAACCTCTGAGCACTAGACGGCAGTGTTGTAATCCATTTTCAGCTCCACTCCAACATTAACAAGCAGCACAAGGGCGCAGTGCTATTGTAAGCATTGACAAACCTGTTCATACAGTGGTGTGTTTTAATAGTAGGATTTGAAAAATCACAATATATCACTTTGCTTGCAGTATCGCAATATATCGTGATACATTGACTCATGACTGCTGTATCACGATACGTATTGTATCGGCAGGTTCTTGCCAATATACAGCCCTAAAGACAGATATTATCACTCAGATCATGTTTTTACATGTGCCACATAAATTTTTTACTGCTTCTTTCTATTTAGCCATTCTTCATAATCATTCAAATCTACGTTTGGGTCAACTAGATTTAATTAAGCTCTTAAATTATTTCTTTGGGCAGCAATATCAAACAGGCCTTCCTCAGAGTTTGGCACTGAAGAGACTGAAGAAACTAGCAGTTCCGCCTGTATTAGAGTCACAACCACAACCGCAACCTATAAGCAGGAGTTCATCACTGTTTGCTGGTTGAAGCAGATCATCTTAAACTGAAAGTTTCAAAGTGACTAACAACTTTCATTTACTTTGTGTTTGATGTCAAGATAGAAAACATGTAGGTAGTATATGCAACGTTAGACTAACAAGCTTCAAGTAACTAACATAAGCACAGTATGAACTAAAAAGTATAATGACCTTTTATTATATTCACAGAGGGTAATTTAATTTACCTGTTTGTATTTATATTGAGATGCAGACTCTCATAGTAAACCAGCAAATCAGTGCAGATCTCATCAAATTAATTAGGAGCTCATCAAAAAAGGAAACAGCTTGTTTTAATCTGGAGCCAAATCACAGGCTGCAAATGTGCAAGTAAAACCACATCCGTGCGTTTACTATCTCAACCAAAGTCATATGTCTTCTATGTAGACATCAAAGAACAATATTAAATACTAAATAAATGCATTCGATGACACATTTAAATATAATATAATTCACTACATGAATACATCACTGTGACACTTGATTATAACAGATTTTTAGTCTGGCAATGCATTCTAAAGTACACTCACTGGAAACAAAGAAACTCTGGTACATGAGATCTACTCAAAAATGAATGCGCTTGTCAAGTTTAAACCCTACAACCCTCTGTGCACAATATTGTTACAACAGTAATTATAAAGGTAATGACACGTGATTAAGCTTAATAGTGCATTTGGACGCACCATCACTGATAAGGTAGCGCTTACAGAGAGGGTTTTGTGTTGGAAAGGTGTTTCCCTTTTATAACCTTGTACTGTTTTCAAGCATACACTTGATGGTTGATGTTTTGTATTTACTGAAAAATGTAAGCACTGATACCCATACAATATGAATTCAAAACAAACACAAGTTAACACATCCTCTACAGGTAATACACTTCTGCACTTCTGAACTTAACAGACAACATAAAACTTAAGTATGTGCAGATTTGTACATGTAATCATATAACGTTTGTAAGTTTATTGTCTGTAGAGGAGGTTAACTTGCTTTGCTGATTCTGAAGAGAAAATATGTTGATCGATGATGTTTTTGACTGTATACTACCATCAGAATAAAACCCAATCCAGTCCGCACATGTAGTATTTGGTTACCGAATACAGATCTCTATGGTAATCATTTATCAAATATTATATTATCATCCAAGTTTATTGGGCTTAAAAACATGCATGTGGCCATACTTGGATGCTAACACTGGAGTTAGGGCTGGGCGATAAAACAATAATGATAATTATCGCGAAATAACGTTTTCTCGATAGAACTATAAGACGTTGTCAATATAAAGTCGAATTAGGTTCCGTCCGTGTTTTGAGAGACAACACGAACAGCCAATGAGAATGAGAATCGCGCCGCTCCAAACCAATCAGGTGGCTGAACTAGAGTTCCAGCCACTTCATGTTTGGTTGAAGCAAACAGCACAGAGTGTAGGCGGCAGCTCAGGGGCTAGTAATAAGTTACTGCAGGCGTCACAGTCGAGCACTGAGAACGCTGAGGCAAAGTTAACTTTATAACCAAAAACTTTATTTTCTACCGACAGAATCGCTAAACTAACTCCGCATTTAAGCCAACAGAGAGTCGAATCACCGCTATAAGTGAATATAAACAGAGTTCTTTCCTCAGCCTGATCTTAAAGGGCCAGCAACAGCCTGCTTAACACTGTCTGTATGAATACAGTTCATACTAATACTGCCCCATATATATGTGTGTGTGTGTGTGTGTGTGTGTGTGTGTGTGTGTGTGTGTGTGTGTGTGTGTGTTTAATATATTTGAAATACAGTTGTGTAATGTTCTATAGTACAGTTGTCTATCTTCTGATATAAAATAAATCAAAGGATAAAAAACAATTTAACAAAACTTTACTTCTCACTTTAAGTAAAAAAATTTGATTTATATATCGCGATATAGATCAATATCGACTGATATGAAAAAAATGATTGTGATAAGATTTTTTTTTTAAATCGCCCAGCTCCAACTGGAGTATGTGGGTACATGTTTATTAAGAACTGATAAATATGTTTCATGCACCTGATTAATGTTTCAGCAAAGAAGCTTTCTGCAAATGCTCTGTGTTTCCAGTTAGTCCCCTCAAGTACACGCCATCCAGCTTTTATCCATATAACTATGTTTGTCTGTATATCTGCTCTGCTTTCTGTTTTGAATTTACCACCATTGTAGTGCAAGACAATCTCATCAAAGACAATCTCATCATGGTGCTCTGCACTGTCATCCTACAAACAGCAGCATTGTACATTTAGTTTTAGCCAATAATACACACACTGAGACCACCATCATGCAGTCATAATGCGGTAGAGCGAGATGGTAGTGTTGTCATACTTTGTAACACAGGCTATTATTCTCTCTCTCTCTCTCTCTCTCTCCATTTATCTGTCTAATATATCAGATTTGCTGAGATAAATGAATAGCTACACTAATGGAATCAGTGGTCCATAAAAGTATTACTACTACATCAGCCTAGTAAGTGTTCTCTCTCACACACACACACACACACACACACACACACTCACACACTTACACACTCACACACTGTTGCATTTCCTCTTCCTTTAATCTGCTGCCTGTCCTTAAATTATCTAACTGTGAGCAGGACTTCATTATAATTGATAAGAGGTAAGAATCCACCATCAGGGCTGTGCTGCTGCTTCTTCATCCTCTCATGTTGGACTGATCTGACTCAATGCTACAGCGACTCACTATCACCTCTCCAGGTAGATAGTACATTAAAAAAGACAGAACAAGCTAATTTTATATATTACTCCTTTAAAGGAATAAGCCACCAAAAATTCTAAATTCATTAGTCTAAGACAAATGTTTGAAAATTCATTTCAGTCACTAATTTCCTCCACTTGAACATTTTGCAATCTATGTTGCACTTTGTTTACCAATCTTCATCGCCACTGCACAGTTCTGTTTTCCATAGTGTTCATTTAAATGGATGTGTTTTATTTGCTTTTATTTGTTTCCTTTTACTTATTCATGTATTGATTTTTATTTATTAACTTATTTTAATTTATGTTTTATCTTTATTAATATAATTTAGATACTATACTATCTTATTGGTTCATATGAGCAGGCTGTCATCAAAGCATTTTCCTGCTAGCTATAGCATGTATAACTTTGTATGTGACAAATAAACTTTGATTAGAAATATTTAGTTAAGCAAGATGTGTGGTGTCTGCTACTTGTTAAGCAATATTTGCTCTAAGGCTAATAAGTAGTGAAAGTCTTTCAGCAAAACGTTTTTTGCCTGTGTTATGCAGATATGTAAACACACTTAATTAAATTATATGTTTTGTATATTTTTTCAAGTGAGAAAAAGTTTACAGATCCACTACAGAGAACAATAAATATGACTTCTCTGCTTATTCATCTATATACATTAGCTATTTATTTTCCATAAAAATGAATCTAAAATTTTCCATAACTTTTTCACAGACCAAATGTTTTCATCACAGTGTTAAATAAAAGTAAACAATATTTGTGCATAGAAATGTGGAGCAGTATCTTTATATAATTTAACTTATTTTCACTTAGAAAAAATCAGCAAAACATAATTTGGCCAACATTTATTGTGTTTTGACTGAACAGTTACAATACACAGATCTAGGTCAGTATTTAACAGTGATATCAAAATGTTTTACATTTTCCACACTCTACTGAGCATTTGTGTGCTTTTAAAAGGTCAAAGGTGAGCTGAAATAGTGGAAGGGCTGCACCTTTTTTAGTTTATGTGAGTAAAACGGTGACAGGCCAAACCCAGCTCCAGTAACACACGTCCTGCATTGAGAACATGACAAGGCTCCTTTACAGACGACTGATTTTCCAAAAACACCACTCCCGCTCACTCTCAGAGTGTGTATTATGCTCGTACTTGCATTTGTACACAGTAAAGCCAATTACAAACACAAGGAGACAACAGAACAGTGGAGAGGGGAAGGGCTGCTGACAGGTCATCAGTTTTGCTACCAACATTCGCACCTGGCAACTGTACTGTATGGGTTAGGACAGACACTGAAGGCATGTATGAGTGAAATCTGCCCTATAGGTGACAACATATGATTAAAAACCCATTTAGATTAGCCAGTTAATAAAATTAAGTTACAAACACTTTAAACCTCAGTACTAAAACAGCAATCCTGCACATACAGGAGCACATGGGCAACAACATGTTTAACCTGCTCTCAACACAAATCCATACCACATATTAACAAATCCATACCACCTATTAGCGGTGCTTCTCCGTTCTTAAATAACAAACAGTGTCCACTGATCAATCCATGCTCCACCCACAAACATGCCCGTTCACAGCAACTGTTACTAGGCTGGGCATGCTTTACAGAACGCTGGCCAATGAATCAATCTTAATAATTTATTTAATAGTCAAATTCAGCCTTATGAATATACTGAACTGCTGGTTTGTCCATATTATGCAACTTTGCTAGATGTACTACACACAAAAAAAAGAAAAACAGAAACATTTATTTATAAATTTACACAAAAGCATCCAACACTAAATATAATATCAAATATTATATTTTTTCCAAACATGATATATTTTTTCAAACATCAAAGATTCAGCCTTAGACGTTGGTTGTCTTTTTAACTGAGTAACCCAAAACACATTCAGTGATGTTGAGGTCTGGACTCTGGGGTGGTCAGTCCATTGGTCTGAACACCCAGACTCCTTTAGCCCATGTCTGAAGTGCAATCAAAAACATAAGAAGAAAAACACTAACAGACCCAATCATTGGCTCACAGGACTGGTCCTTGCACGTGGTACAGTTGAATTTTTACCTGCATATTATCTGCTATCCAGAAATTTTAGAGGGGCTTTTCAGCCATGCTAACTGTATATACTCTCCATAGGCTTACAGCACGCTTCATTTTGAGCTCTGCCCTCTGAGTTCCAACTACAGTCAGACATCAACACCTTTTAAAAAGCTTATTCCCGATTGTACACCCCAAGGCATGCTATTAAAAGCACTCCCACCACCACCTTCAAGACACAACACGAGCAGAGAAGAGTTTTCTTAGTTTTTAAACTGGAAACTCTCACACTGAAGACAATTGTGGCACCACTATAGGAAGCGAGTAAGTAGGGCAGGGCTGCCACAATTACATAATTGCCTACTCGCAACTACTTAGGATAATCACAATTACTTAAGGCTACAGTACTTTATTCACCTTTGTTAGATTTGTGCTATGAGCAGAATGTTAAGTGGGTGTGCGAAGCATATAATGTCACAACAGTAAAATGCATCACGGCACATCAAACATGCTGATGTTTAGATAGCAGTGCTGAGTAACATTGGTGAGCTGTGTAGCTACAATAGTGCAGGGAATGACGATTATAGCTATTAATCAAAACATAGCTTTCAAGCAAGACAGCTCATCAGCCAATGGCAATATCTTTGTCAGCTAAGATTTCCTTACCATATCAGGCCTACAGATTAGAGAAACAGCAATGTTTAAATTTTTTATTTGCCAGGAGGACCCCTTTAATTAATAGTTTTAGTACTTTTTATATTGTCACTGTCCAATGAAAAACACGTACCTATAAAATCGCAACTTTACAGGAGAGACCAAAACATACTTTACTTTCAACGTAAGTCAATGGAACCAGATTATTTTCCAAGATATTTTGGTGCATTTCTATTGGTCTGTTCATCATGAAATTCTCACATAAGGTACATGCCCACTGGTGTGCTCAAATTATGTGGAAAACTTAAAAACAACAGAAATGGAGTTACATGTCGTTCCTTGAACAGCGACAATGTATTCTATTTTTTCTTCTTCTTTTTGTAACTCTCGGCTTGTGCATGCTCTGGCTTGGTTACCTGGAAGTGGAAGATGCCGGCGTAGCCACTGCTAAAGCTCTGTCCATGTGGAACCACGCGGTGCAGCAAGTTATCGTTCAGAGTGAGAGATGCTATAGCAGCCAGGAGCCAACAGTCACCTGCAAAAAAAACAAAAACCAACCTGAATTTTCATTCCATCCCAGGTTCTTATACTAGTTTAAGCTAGAACCCCGTTCTGTGTTTTCTCTGAATCATCTTACATCTTGACAATTAGCTGAGAGAACTCTACCGAACAGTCTGTACAGAACTTCTGGTTTCAATGAAGGTGAAAAGCTTTCCAGTGGGGGATAGCTTGAGTCTATTTGGTGGTGTTTCTCTCAGGTCAGCTTGGGCTTAACGCTGTTGAGGATCCAATGAGTTGGTTTTGCTGGACCGGCCTTTAACCACTAGTGGTTGGCTCACTTTAGTAGCGCTATCTTTTAAATAACTTAATGAGAAAATAAAGACAGGTTTTTGCTACAACTTCCATTCGTCATCTCCCTTAATTGCTTGTTATGAACTGGTTGAAATCCATTAAACACTGGTCTTGTATTTGTGGCAATGTTTTTTTCTTGCTTGTCCATGCTCCTGCCAGGCTTCGCTGGGGTTTCCTAGCGTTTTTTTTAGGGGGGGGGGCAAGTGACTTTCAGTCTTTTGGTGACTGAGCTATTTTTGGTGACTGAGCTATGCTTCTCATCCACTATATTATTCCAAACCAGAACTAACCTTGTTTTTCTTTTCTATTTCTTTTCTTTTCCTTTCTCCTTCTTTCTGAGGTAATAACCGTCCACCTGTCCTGCCGAACTGTTGGAGGACTGACCATCAGTACCCCTTGTTACCTTGTAACCTCTTCATCTATATCATCTTTATGGATGTTAGTCATCTGCTGCACCTCGATTGCATTACTGTATCATCCAGATGTAGCACGTTTTTTTAGTTCATTTTGTTTATAATCTGATCTGTCAGAGTCACCAGCTGCACTCTAAACGCTCCATATCCCCTTATCCTCATATCCTCTGTACACCCCCTCGTTATCCCAACTGTGAGGGAGATGAGGCATGAGGGAGATCGGACGGGTGAATAACACAAGCCAAGCTAGGTCTTCAGGGTGTCATGCTAAGTCTAGTGGCGCACTCCTCGTTTCACCGGTTAGTTCTTCTTTCTCCTGTGTCTTGACCTACTTAGTTCCTGCGAGTATCTCTAAATTGATTAATTGACTTATTCCACACCCCTTCATTCTCCTAACCGTGTTAGCGTGAGTGAGATCGGATGGGTGAATAACAAAGGCCAAGCTAGGTCTTGAGGGTGTCCTGCTCAGTCTAGTGGCGCACTCCTCGTTTCACCCGTTAGTTCTTCTTCTCCTGTTTATTGACTTAGGACGTGGAACTCTCTAAAGGTAGAAGGGCCTAAAGTACGGTAGTAACGCTTAACAAGCGCCGGCCTCTGTCTCTGTACTAACCCAAACCAGAACTAACTCTGTCTCTGTACTAACCCAAACCAGAACTAACTCTGTCTCTGTACTAACCCAAACCAGAACTAACTCTGTCTCTGTACTAACCTAAACCAGAACTAACTCTGTCCCTGTATTAACCTAAACCAGAACTAACTCTGTCTCTGTACTAACCCAAACCAGAACTAACTCTGTCTCTGTACTAACCCCAACCAGAACTAACTCTGTCTCTGTACTAACACAAACCAGAACTAACTCTGTCTCTGTACTAACACAAACCAGAACTAACTCTGTCCCTGTATTAACCTAAACCAGAACTAACTCTGTCTCTGTACTAACACAAACCAGAACTAACTCTGTCTCTGTACTAACACAAACCAGAACTAACTCTGTCTCTGTACTAACACAAACCAGAACTAACTCTGTCCCTGTATTAAGCTAAACCAGAACTAACTCTGTCTCTGTACTAACACAAACCAGAACTAACTCTGTCTCTGTACTAACCCAAACCAGAACTAACTCTGTCTCTGTACTAACACAAACCAGAACTAACTCTGTCCCTGTATTAAGCTAAACCAAAACTAACTCTGTCTCTGTACTAACACAAACCAGAACTAACTCTGTCTCTGTACTAACCTAAACCAGAACTAACTCTGTCTCTGTACTAACCCAAACCAGAACTAACTCTGTCTCTGTACTAACCCAAACCAGAACTAACTCTGTCCCTGTATTAACCTAAACCAGAACTAACTCTGTCTCTGTACTAACCCAAACCAGAACTAACTCTGTCTCTGTACTAACCTAAACCAGAACTAACTCTGTCTCTGTACTAACCCAAACCAGAACTAACTCTGTCTCTGTACTAACTCAAACCAGAACTAACTCTGTCTCTGTACAAACCCAAACCAGAACTAACTCTGTCTCTGTACTAACCTAAACCAGAACTAACTCTGTCTCTGTACTAACTCAAACCAGAACTAACTCTGTCTCTGTACAAACCCAAACCAGAACTAACTCTGTCTCTGTACTAACCTTAACCAGAACTAACTCTGTCTCTGTACTAACCCAAACCAGAGCTAACTCTGTCTCTGTACTAACACAAACCAGAACTAACTCACCACCCACCTGTCCCGCCGAATACTGTAAAGGACTGACCACCAGGTCAAGCTTCTAAAGCTTCTACCTTCAGACTCAGCTTTAGTTTATTAAACTGTAAATACTGTTCGACCAGAGGAGGATGGGTCTCCCCTTGTGAGTCTGGTTCCTCCCAAGGTTTCTTCCTCCAGTTGAGGGAGTTGTTCTTGCCACCGTTGCCTCTGGCTTGCTCACAAGGGATAAACAGCTGTGATTTCATGTTTTTCATGCTTTTAAAATTCCTGTAAAGCTGCTTTGTGACAACATCATTGTAAAAAGCGCTATACAAAAAAAACTTGACTTGACAAAGATGTCTATCATGATGCTACAACAGCCCACGTAACATTTATTTATTTATTATAGCTATTTATTAGCTTTCCCTCTCAAGAACAATTGTAGCTTTGACTCTACACACATCTGTTAACAACATAATTCAGAGTTAAATATATCTAGAAACGAAGAAGCATCTTAGATCCATCTTTGCCTTCCTTGCATTCCTCCTCACTACTTAAGAGTTTACATACCACAGTGTCAGAACTCCTTTAAACAGGATTATTTACACGCTACACTGAAACTGTAGCTCCATATAAAGAAGAAACATTCTGGACCCAAATAAGAACATTCAGTGTGAGTACTGTTGGGCGAAGCTCTCAGAAATAAACTATATTAACACTATAAGGAGACTGCAATTATATCCACAATTACCAAAACGCCCAAGCTCACAGGTAACTCAAAGAGTAATTGGTTTACCGCAAGGACCGCCACCACAGTTCTAAACGCTGCACAGGTTTAAACAGGTTTTCAGGAGCAGAAACACTAAGCAAGTCTGGCCACTTGGGAAATAAAGCTACTGTGGATTGCGTGTAAATGAACACACATGCTGCAGCTCTACAGGAGCAGAGCATTCATTATAAATGAAACAGTGCTCAGGGTAAATCACAGCACAGCCTTACAAAGGCCAAGGAGTCATGGCTGCACATTTGCTCCACCGATCTGGAGAGCTAACTGGTCCTAAAGACAGAGGCCTATTTTATTTTATTCTAGCCCTATTCTTAACAATTAGGGACATGATAGGGCAGGACAGCAGTGGCTGGTGCTTTCAGACACCTGGAAAGTTCAGGTGGGAATAATCGAAGCCTACAATGAACTGACAATTGTGTCTGTAGTGAAAATCGCCAAATTATACACTTACAAAAGCTGAAAATACACTACACTTAACAATAAAAATATGTGGCAGGAAACAGTTAAAACTTTCAACTGACAGTCTTCTTTCAAGCCAAGAAAGTTTGCTTTAGTTTTGTAATATAGCCCTGAGGCTAATGTAACTAAGAAGTAATGAAAGCTTATACACACAAAAGAACTTCATGGAAACTGCATAGCTGAACACCACACGTGTCTCAATCTGTGTTGGGCTGTAATATAATCAATAGTATTGCTTAGGCAGTTTCTAACACTGTCTAACATACTGTTATCTAGAAACACAGATAAAAGTACTCAAGCCTCACGGTGGCTGCCCCTGTCATCTAACTACATATGCAATTAGAGGTGGACAGGACTTTTTAAGGCGTATAGATATATTTTAGACCCATACCAGAGCAGTTCTCCACTCTGACACTCTTTGCTGCAAGAGCAGCTGTTACTAGTGTCAAAATGAAAAAATAAAAAGTGTGTTCAACTAAACATTGATAATATTTAAAACTTTCAGTTTGTATTTCCAAACTGGTGGAGCGAACATAACAGGCAAAATGACACTGCATGAAGTTTGTGAACCTGTAAGATCTCCTGGAGAACTTTGTTTCGTATGCTGGGCATTATAGCCAAACTACATTAGTCCTCCTAATGATCGTGTCTCCTCATTATTAAACACCACTGGTGGAATATTTTTAATCAACATTAACTCAGTGAGGGAGATGATGGAGGACTGTTTGCCTATGGTCTACCACATCCCTAAAAATATGCTTCCTGCAGCAACAATGGAACCAGAAGGCTTTGAAAAGCTGATAAGAAACCCGCTGCTCAGTCGTTACATATATCATATAGTTTTTCCTCTACATGCGGACAGAAAACAATGCATTTTATTTTGATCACAGTCTGATTAAGTAAGTGCTTGTGAGATCTTACATTGAGCTTTAACTGAACAGAACATACCGAAACGTATACTGTGTATTTCCGGTGAGTCTAAAAATACAAAGATATGACTTTGTGTAATATCAACCAGCTCTATGTGGAACATATTTAGTTTTTCTGCAACTGTGCTTGTGGGTCTCCACACTTCTTTCAGGCAGAGCGGTAGCCATGGGAACAGAGAACAGACTGTGGTCTGGACAAACTTACCCAGAGCTCCCTGACAGATGTCTGTGCGTGTGGCTCCATCCACAATGAACTGAGGAGACGAGCAGATCTCCTGTAAACACACAAACACACTGTACACATTAGGAATTTAAGTCACACAGGTAAACATGATGATAGGAATTAGGAATTACATGATAGGAATTACATCAGATAAAGTAAAAACTAATGCACACAAGTCAAATTACGATTTGTTTTTTGCAAAATAAGTTGAAAACACTACACTACAGTCAACACTGTGAGAATACATAAATAGTGCACAATTTAAATGTATTTGCTGAGTCTAAAACATTTGCTGAATCTAAAACATTAAAGGGCACACACTCGTACTGTCTACATGTATCTTATGTTTCTCCTCTAAGGTTTAATTATGACCTGTATGTGGGATTATAATTTAATTCCGTTTTATGTGACCACTTGTTACGTTTCCCCCAAAACTGATATGTAAATAGGCTCTGTTCTGATTGGCTGCCCTATATTGTGCATCACTCAAAAGAACATGTATTGTTTTTTCAAGAATCCATGAAAACAATAATCATTATTGCAGTTTATCTTTTCCACACAGACTACACAGATTGGGGAGTGATACAGTATATTATAAAACCTTAACAGCATTTTTATCATTTACATGACACGAATGCTAAGCGCGTATGTCCACAAACTCTTCCATTACAAAAAAATGTAAAAACAGTAAAAAAAATAAAAAAATTAAAAAAAACAAAAAAAAAAACAGTAAGGATGCAAAAGCCCATTCTCTGTGGATGATTTAGATGATGTGCTTATTTTCGCTAGTAACATGTCATTTGCCCAGGGGCAGCCAAACACTTGCATTAAATCATAAAAGTTATATTAGTTATTTTTGACCAAGCAATTATAATAGCCCTAACAGTATGCAGAGCAAGGGGGGCTCCAGGATCAGGAACACTTCATTATTATCTCATCGAAAGTGCTACAGGGCAGGATCACGGCTCTTACTGGCACATGGCCCTCTCTTTCTGCTGCTACAACATCCCCGCTCTCAGCCTGCGGGCTGGGAGTAAACCTGCTAAATCAGTAATGAGGCGTATCCTAGCGGCTTTTATACACCACACAGATCACTCCAGGGATAGCACCATCCCAAACATGCCCCCCCACACTGCCTTCTCTTTTTCCCACACTCAAGGCCAAGGCCAAGGCCAAACTGCATGCTCGTACACAGACGCTGGATGACATGAAATCCTTGGGGAGCAGAGCCATTGTGGCAGCGACGAGCTATTAAAGGAATTATTTTTGGTGGCTGAAGCATAGAGGTGCACAACCAGCATCAGCAGACAGTCATTCCTGCATGTATTTTTATTTTTAATGATCTGTATCTGTTACAACTTTGTGACGGGAATAACAGGAGCCAGCCGAGTACATGAATGCTATGTGCGCATGTCCATGCATGTATGTTTGTCCAAAAGACACTCTGTATAATGTGCAACAGCATCTCTACATCTCAACACTGTCTCTGCATTTTACTTACTATGCAAAATACCCAGTCAACCTATACCTATCTTCTGACTTTAGATACTACAATTCTAGCTTTCCAAACACACTGCATGTACACATCTACACAGAGAACCTGTTTCCCAAAAAGGCCAAAAACCTTCCAAAACAATCACAAAACAACGTCTTAGGCATCAGACAGTGTATTCAGAACCATTTAATGGAGGAACACAGTGATTTTGCTTTTGAAGACATTCAATGCTGAAGGCATCTGGTTTCTATAATAACCACTGTGAAGAAAATCTGAGAGAGCAAGTTTCTCTAGAACAGAGTATTTTACATTAAAGTGCTCTGGAAGGCTCAGTTTACACCTCAACCATTCAATTATAAATACCCTTTCAAACACAGGTGGATTCCACTTTAACCCTTTAATGCACAACCTGACTTGACTGAGATTTTTATATATCATCGCTGTCCAATGAAAAACAAGTATCTCTGAATTAGCTACTACAGGAGAGACCAAAAACTTACTTTACTTTCAATGGAAGTCAATGGAACCAGAATTTTTTTTCAAGCCGTTTTGGAGCACTTTTATTGGACCATTTATTATGATTTTTTTTTCACACAATGTAAACAACCATTGGCGTGTTCAAATGATGTAGAAAACTCAAAATCTGCAAAAATGGGGATACATGCTTTTCATTAGACAGCGATGAATAGAATGAACTGAACTTTATAGAAATACCAAAGAGATACTCAGCAATACATAAAATAAGATAGGAAATAAATTCGTTGTGCATTAGAAGGGTTTTGCTTAGCTTGTGCATCAAAGGGTTAAGGCCAAGGTGTAAATGGGAAAACAATCTAGGATTGTTCAACAATCAAACCCCTGACTGACAACAACCAGACACAATGCTAAACAACTTTTAAATCTAACCAAAATTCATATAGAAATTATGTATTATATAAACTATATTTTATATATAAATTATATAAACACAACTCATTGTTTACCCTTATGCATTCTTAGCTGTCAGCTGATATTTTACTCTCAATCTGAGAAGCTAGCCATCATATAAAGAAATGCCCATCCATGTTATACCTCTGGCAGACGTGTTAGGGCAGCACACTATCAGAGGTTTAAGCCTTTGTTAGATACATCAACATAAAAAGCCAAATATATTAGCATGAGCATAACTAATCTGTGTACCACTGAAGATAAAGTAACAGCACAAGCCACATGCCAGAGAGGAGAGAAGAAGGGAGGAATAAAAGAGAGAGAGGGAGAGCAGAGTGGACACAGGCCAGAGCGCAGAGTGTACACAGGCCAGAGCACAGCCTGGGGACTGGAAAACTGCTCGGTCATGGAGAAGCAGGTCAGAGTTTTGGGTTAGAAGAGAATGGAACAAACACACAGACTGCTGTAACTCACAGAACTTAATGGAGTGTAAAAATGGAAGAAGACGCTGGAAAAAACGGAGCAACAGAAACATGACAGCAAGGGAGATAAATAGACATCAAGAAAGTAGTGAACAAAAGGAAATTACTAAGGAAATACAGCGTCATGTTCAAGTCAGGATGCGATAAAACAGTGTTTGGACAGAATTTGAAACAGTAAAGCACTGCGGAAGAAGAGAAGAACAGCCAGTAAGTTCCTAACGAAGAGCAATGATGAAGCTCAGGCCTATCAGGCAAAAGTGTATCCCACATGATCTCACCCAGAGCACAGGCAAAGAAACCATACCTGATACATAATTTACTTTATAAAAAATTTAAATGAGCTACATTTAACTGAAGCACTAAGCATAAAATAACTGAAGATATAACTGTCTGAGATGGGGCTGAATGTCTGAGGCGTAACATAAGATAACATTACATATAGGGATGCACCGATACCACTTTTTCCTTATTGATACCAATACCGATACCACTTTTTCCTTATTGATACCAATACCGATACCAGCTTTTCAGGCATCTGTCGTTACCGAGTACCAATACCAACTCTGACTTAAATACTCGATATATGGCTATAAATCCTGATATTTATAGTGTTCCACTTTTTATATGTTGTATTTTGTGCTTGCTTGGATGAAGTCGCTGTGTTCTTTGACGTGGTTTCGCTTTAAAATTTTATTTGACGTATTGAAATCTTTGCTGGTCATGCCACCCCTCGAAATGCTGGCGTTACAAATTTTACAGCGGGCATTTTTGCTGCTGCCCGTCTCGACTGAGAAATACTCCCACACTGCGGACAGGCTGTTGGCTTCAGTCAAGCGGCATTTAGTGATGCGCATGCGCATCAATAAGCTTCATGGTATCGGCGCTCTCTATTGCGGATACCGAAACTGGGTGTAAGTGCCGGTACCGGCATCTGTGCAACACTAATTACATACAGCAAATAATAAACATTTGCTCTTGCTATAAAAAAATTATTAGCTAATAATAACAACATGTTTTGTAACTTGCTTGATTTACTTGTGGTGTTCATTATACTTGACATGCATGGACTACACCAATCAGCCATAACATTAAAACCACCTCCTTACATCTACACACACTGTCTATTTTATCAGCTACACTTACCATATAGGATCTACAATTACAGACTGTAATCCATCTGATTCACTGCATACATTGTTTATCCTCTTTCACCTTGTTCTTTAATGGTCAAGACCTCCACAGGACCACCACAGAGCAGGTACTATTCAGGAAGTGGATCATTTTCAGCACTGCACTGACACCGATGTGGTGATGGTGTGTTTGAACACCTCAGTGTCACTGCTAGACTGAGAATCATCCACCAACCAGCAACATCCAGCCAACCGTGTCCTGTGGGCAGTGTCCTGTGGGCATGGCCCCGTCTCCACTATTAAAGGACTAGATGATGACCAACACAACCAGTGCAGCAACAAAGTGCACCTGTATGTACATGGAGCTTATAAAAGGGGGAATGAGTGTAGATGTAAGGAGATGGTAATGTCTAGATGGCCTAGACATTACGAGATCACTTCACAAGACTATCCTATAGGTATAAACACAAAACCAACAACTGAGGGAATGCTATTTTAGGCTAGATCCTTTACAAAATTAAACTGAATAAATCCAAACCATCATCATTTCCTGCTGATATCAGCAAGACACCTACACCCATCCGATCAGATATCTATCCTCTCTATTTATAAGACAAGCACAGCGTCTCTCAGCAAACTCTGCTAGGAAACTCAGAATTAAAAGGCCTTCAAGGAGTACTATGGCAAAAAATCCAAGTTACACCATTTCCTCTCTTAGCCCATGTGTAATCAATCAACCTTTGTTTAATGTCCCAACTTTGCTTTTTTGACTTTGTACTGAAGGTACGAGACACAAAAGTGAAAATGACATCCGGGTTTCAGACGATTACTACTACTGATTCTAGCTACAAACCATGATGTAGAATCAGTTTGATCTACAGTGTCAGAGCATATAAGCAAGTCTATTTGAGATTATTAAACGAGAGGACGCAGTTTTAGGCAAGTGTGTAAAATTCAGAAATCCAGTTTTGCTTGATGCCAACTTTCCTATTATGAACCGCCACGTTCACTCAGATCACAGGATGCTGGTTTTCTAATAGTTCCAAATTCAGAAGACTTCAATGAGGGGAAGAGCTTTTTCCTACAAAGCCCCAAAATTGTGGAATAATCTCCCAGTTAATGTTCGGGACTCTGACACAGTCTCAATATTTAAGTCTAGACTAAAAACATACTTGTTTAGTGTAGCTTTTGGTAATGAATCTTCTCTTTTAGATAAAGGCAGGAGATCTGGGGGTTCTTGGACACAGAGGTTTATGGTAAACTGAGATGTTGGTGCTGTTGTTCCACCACTTCACGCGATCACACAGGTTTGTTGACGGTGGAGTGGGGGGACCCCAGTGTCTCAGGGTGCTCTCATGTCCATGTTATCTTCTGGTTCTCTCCTTTCAGTTCAGGCTGTTATAGTTAGATCTGCCGGATTTACCAACCACACTCTAAAATTCTGAAAATTCATATTCTCTACAGTCTTACTCCTGAGCTGAACTAACTCTCTCTCTTTACTCTTCCTGAGGTAATGACTGTCCTCCTGTTTGGTGAACGCAGTTGAAGGACTGATCATCGGGCCATCACCCCACCATCACCAGCCAGCTCAACTGTCCATTACTACTACACCCTCAGTTACATCACTGTGCCATCCAGATGTACCAGCATTGAGATAGGATGGGACTGTTTCAGCTCACGCCTACTTTACATAAGGACTCAGTCAGAGACTGCCTCAGTCAGAGACTGCCTCAGTCATACACTGCCTCTATCTGTGCAGATTCTAAAGCTTTGCTATCCAGACTTCAAACAGAGGCTCCTTTCTTTGGTATTTAGTTTAAACTGTAAATACTGTTTGACCAGAGGAGGATGGGTCTCCCCTTGTGAGTCTGGTTCCTCCCAAGGTTTCTTCCTCCAGTTGAGGGAGTTTTTCCTGCCACTGTTGCCTCTGGCTTACTCACTGGGGGATATATGTTATAACTGTCTGTTTTCAAAACTCTGTAAAGCTGCTTTGAGACAACATTGTTGTAAAAAGCGCTATATAAATAAACTTGAAACTTGCTGCTCATTAGCTTCCATTACTTGTGAATAAAGTGATGCGTGTGACTTTTCCCTACTGTCTTACCGGCGGCCTCTTCCAGCGCACGCCGCTCGTCTTGGAGGAGCGTGGTCCCAGCTCATTATAACCCAGGGAGGAGGGAGCGGCTAGGAAGTAACTGTCTTCGAACAGCGTCCTGTTCTGCAGACACTGCGCCCTCAGCGTGTCATAGTCCTGTCCCAGAAACTTGATGGCCTTGTGGTTCTGCCCCAAGCCTTCATTGCGGTCCCACTGACTCCGCAGCTTGGCTGCCATCCCTGTAGCAAACATGGGCTCCATATCTCCCCTCTGCGCTGATCTGCCCGGCAACAGAGAGTTAAGTGGTCTCAACAAGCAGGGGTGGGGCGAAGTGAAGCCAGTACTGATTCAGAAGGCTGGGTGGCTAATCAGGGCGTGTAAATTCACCAGTGCTAAATGAGGAAGTGCGACTGTAATCTTTACTCAGGTGGCAGAAAGTAGAGTCCGGTCCCAAAGCCCCTGAAAAAAAGAAGAAGAGTGTTTAAAAGGCATCACACTGGAACAGTTCTGATGATTAATACACTGCAGAGTTGACTAAGCAATTTTAAATCCAGGCCAGAGAATAAAAATTTACTTGAAGGACATAATTTTAAAATTTCAAAAAATAGTTGAGATGAAAGCAAGTCATTTGGAGTGATATGAAGTGAAACTGTAGTTAGTTAGTTGGTTAGTTAGTTAGTTAGTATTTCATTTTTGATGCCATGCCTGCCCTCTGGGCCATGTTCATGGCAGGAAAGGTTGCGTCCTTTTTTTTTTTTTATTAAAAAAAAAATATTATTTCAGTTTATTGACTTGGAGAAGTTTCACTTACATGTGTTGTTTCAGTTAACGACAGGAATTTTAGGAGTGCTGTTGCTTTGGTCTTGGTAAAGAGTTGGTTCATGGTTTCTGCTGATATGTTAGTAAGTGAAATTATAAAATAAAGTGTAGAAAAATACACAGCCTCAGATTTCATTACAGGAACCAGGTGTCACTGTAAAACACACCAGGGAAACTACAGTTTTTATATGTAGCATGATGATAAAATTGTGGTAAATATAAAAAATTTGGGGACTAAGTCTCTGCTTTACATCACACATGTACCAACCAATGACAATATTTAAAAAACTAATATAAACCATCCTTCAGGCATCTGGCACATTTCTGTTGAAGAGCTACTGAGTTTTTAGGTTCATTAAACACTTTAGGCGTCTGGTTCCCATCAACACTACCAAAAACTATTGAGAAATGAACGCTGTGTATTAAACCACACTGAATCACTTTGTGTACATCTTCTAACCATTTAAAGTTACGCAGATTAAAAAAAAATTATAAATAGTGGAATTCCCAAAGAACTAAACAGTAAATTAACCATGTACATATTTAACATATAACTCTTATAACAAATTAATAACTCTTTCCAAGACCATATGCCATGACAATTTGTGAAACTGAATATAGAATTTTCTAAATATCCAAAATGTTATCAGATTTAAAAAATAATTATAATAAACAAAATTAATTGTTCAATAAAACAGATCAGATACAATTCCACACTATTTAACTAGTGCAAGCAAATGTACGGATATTGTTCTGAAGATTTCTGTGATCCCCTAAAACATCATATTGTTCTTGGGCTGATTTTTGTTGTATAATCACTCCTAGTAACAGTAACAATAATGTTAACATTCCTCCACCTGTACACCACCTGCCTGTCAGCGCAAACTCATTAATTGTTTGTCTGGCGAGCACCAACAGTTGGTTTTCTGCAGTTCTTAGAAATCTCCTTCAACCAAGGCTTGGCTTACAAATGTCAGCATAGAGTGACGTGGGCGTGTTTTGAAATGTGGTGGGTCCACTCAAACTCGCACTTGGTTGTCAAACAATTAGATGAACCTCTTGACACCTATGTACTGATATACTATACCTTTTTCAACAAAGACATTCAATACTGCATCAATATCTTCAGTACATGAATAAAATAGTATATACAGAGTTTATATCACATTCAAATCATTAAGTTACCTATGATCATTTATCCAAATGTTTTTAAAACCCACTAAATTACATAAACAAGCTTTCATAATAACAACTTCTGTTAAACGGATAGTGCAAACGTTGAACTAGCTGTTGTGAATGCAGCTTCACAGTTCATACTCTTGCCGTCTCAGGGCAAATATATACGTGCACTTTGCATAGATCCTTTGCAAATGCAGGCCTATTCTTATCCAAGGCAAATCATATTGTGTTGGCTTTTGTTATTTGCCTACACTGTGCAAAAAGGGGTCCAACAAGAACGTTGCAGCTTTATAAATTATGGCAAACCCTGTAGCAACATAATATAAACACATCAGACCAAAACACAGGAAAACAGCTGTAATACACTGGTGCTGGATTACAATGACAGAGAAGGGATGAGTGCAGTAACATGGCAACAGTGGACTTGTTGAGCAAACTTTTAAGCATGTGTCTTTGTCCTTCCTCTCCATGCCACAGTAAACTCTGCCCTCATCACCTTTCTTCTCCAAACAGGGCCTGCAATTTTGGTCTGTTTTTGAAAAAGCCGTCTGGTCAGGTCAATAACTTGCCTGTTTTTACTTTACAGACTCATTAAACGTCCAGTAATAGTTGTTTCAGACAACAAACCTTTGTACCGTCTCTTACTATACTCAATCCTTGCACAATTATTGCAGCTGTGAGTCACTGTAACACACAAAATAGCACACATTATAGCTGGGGGTTTGCAAACCCAGTCATGATAAGCTGATACAGTTACAGTTAAAGGAATACACCAGAGGTTTTTCATCTCAATCTCTACTCGTACAGTAATTGCACAGACAATGATTTTGGGCTGTTTCTTAATGCTTAGTAACAATACATCAATTCTAACCCCAAGAGACAACTATAACAGAAGTCAATGGTCAGACCCTTTGGCACCTTCCCATTGGGTTTTATTACAAGTCAAGTCAAAGTTTAATTATACAGCACAGGCGCTGTCAAAAAGCAGCTTGACAGGAAATCCAGGTCCAAACCACCAGTGAGCACACCAAGAGAGAGAGCAACAAGGATGACCACAGAGAGTGACCTCGGGTCGACAGCAGATAGCAAAAACACAAGAGCACTATATAATAGTATACATACTATTGAGAATATAGACAGAATATAGAGAAAAGAGACCAACTTGTGATTAAACAGAAGTATTCTGATGATTACTGGTAACAACAGTGAGTAAGAGACCTATGAAAATCATCCATCCATCCGTCGATCCATCCATCCTCTTTCACTTTATTCCACTAGTCGGGGTCAGGAGGGGCTGGAGCCAACCCCAGTGTCATCAGGCAAAGGTGGGGTACACCATGGACAGTTCACCAGTCCAATGCATGACTAAACATTCACTCACGCACACAGAGCTAAGGGTAATTTAGAGTGACCAATCAGCCTATCATGCATGTGTTTGGACTGTGGGAGGAAACCGGAGTACCCGGAGGAAACCCACTCAAGCACGGGGAGAACATGCAAACTCCACACAGAACCGCCCTGACTGGGAATCCAACCCAGATCGTCTTGCGGTGAGGCGACAGAGCTAACCACTACACCACAGTGCTGCCTCTATGAAAATCAGTTACTGTTATTGGTGAACACTAGTGATTTGTTGAAGCTTATTACAAAGTAGCATCATTGAATATCAATGGCTTCTGGGAAGCCCATCATGATGATCTGTTAGTATGACAGGAGTCATTTTCCTAGTCATATTAATAGAGCTATGGGAGATTACTGTCCATGGTCATCAGGCACATGCTACTGATACGGCAGATAGACTTTGAGGTTATAAAAAGTGGTTTTCTTTACGGATTGTCCAAACATGGGAGGGGATTTTTCTGAGAAAAATCTTTTTTGTGTCTTTAAACCAAACTGGATTATTATTCTAAAAAAATCCTTTTTGTCTTCAAGCCAAACCTGTTTTCTTATCTCTCCTCTTCCTCGTCAAGATCTCTCTTGCGAAACCAAACCAGATTATTATTCTAGTAAAGCCAAACCGGATTATTACTCTAAGAAAAATCTCTTTTGTCTTGAAGTCAAACCTGTTTTCTTCATCACTCCTCCTCATCAAGTTCTGTCTTGCGAAACCTCAGGCCTGTGCTTTGGACTGATTAGTCACTATTCTACTTGTGCTTAGCTCCAATGCTTACAATGTGAAACAGCTGAAGCAGCTGCGAGGGTGCGGTGCTTTAGTGCTAGCATGGAAACTTATTGCAGTGGACAGCAGCCAAAAGGATACGGCAGTGTGTGAGCGAGTCTGTGTGTGTGAGCGAGTCTGTGTGTGTGAGCGAGTCTGTGTGTGTGTGTGTGTGTGTGTGCAGTAAGTGCATTGCAAAGTGTGTTTGCACAATGACTGTGCACAAGAAGTCGATTTAGGTTTGGGTTTGGCTACTAATTTACCATAGCGGTAATTCAGCTTTTATATGATTCTTCTCTTTCTATTATTTTCTCAATCTCTCTCTCACTGCTTCCTGTAACACCCTTCTACCCCTTGGACCTCACTGGCTAGAGCCAAACAACCAAACAGACCACAGCCCACAACCTCACTCCTCACGGAAGCATCAAACAGAAACTGAAAACAATCCACTGCACTACCATTAGTCTTCCATTAAACAGGATGATTTCAGGTGCTAAATTATTCATTTAGTGTTTAAGTTTGTTTTAAGACTAACTAAGTGTTGAAAGGACATCATGAATGTGAATTATTGACTGAAATCTTAACAATTAATCTTACTGTGAATCTGAAATTAAATGTGTTTTACTTCCTCATCGTGACGGATGTCTGAGTGAAACACCATATCGTGGAGGGTTTCTGAGTGTTTTTCCTCTATGATAGGTGGGGGGGGGGTGAAACATGTTCTCTCTGAAGATCTCTGAAGATGTTTTAGAAGCAGCTAAAGGTCATTCTGATGGATGTTATGGGAAGTAGGTTTGAACAATATGACAAACACATCATTACTGTGATAAACTGTCACAACACAATAAAGCATGTTTTTCAGAACATCAGCCGTCATATCAGAACTCGTTTTATAGTAAACGGCTCAAAATCAGTCCAGTTTAACTGGATTTAGCAGCAATATTCTTACTGGTTCTGCTTCTGCTCTAACTGAAATACAGAGAAATACTGAAGTACAGAGACAAATTACATTTACTGCAGCACTGTGATATTATATTTTTGCCATTCTGTCCATCTCTAATGGGAAGAAAGGGCATTTTGTCTTTTCAAGGGGCCCGTATCATCGAAAACCATTATCTTCTACTTTTCCCAAACAGCTAGTCTGATGTAGTAAGTAAACACTGAATGTTTAATTTACTCCATGTCGTCCATTTGCACTGCAAAACTGTCCATTTTAAGGGAAATGTTTTGTTATCTCATAAAAACCAACAAATACTCATAAATCCACCTACAGTCTTTTAGCTCTGCCCGTTCAAGCTGACGTTATAAGACTTGTTTTAACCCACACTGCTTTCTGAATAAGCCATGATACAGGGAAGCCAATCAGATCAGAGCTTATTTACATTTCACTCTTAACAGTAACATTGAGAGGTCAGAAAAGAGTCATGTTAAAATTAAAAATTTTATATTAAAATTAAAATTATAATGGACTTTTTTTATAAGCAAAACATAGGACATGGGACCTTTAAATGATCGCCTACTAGTCTACTACTCAGTAGGCGAAATGAGTATGCGAGCATGGCTAGTATGTCCGAATACTCAGTTGGCATAGAGTAGTAGGTGAAGGTTCCTCGGATGACCCACTGAACATTTTTATGTATGCGACCGCAGCACACTGTCGTATCCCATAATTCACCCAGAGCTGCGGATGAATTCAAAGCGGAGGGAAAAAAAACAGTGGAAGACGCAGAACAGTGTCACAGAAAGTATCTAAATCTGTCAGTCAACTGGGCTTTTAAATAAATAGCGAGACGTTTATGGTGGTGGTCTGCCGTGTTGCAAGACACAGGACATTGGTAAGAGCATGCCATGAATATCAACACTACTTCAAAGACACTGAATTACAGCATAATCAGGCCTTTTTAATTTGATTTAGTGTGTCGTGTTCATAGTTTTTATAGTATTTTTAAGTGTTGCATTGCTGTAGCACTGGCCATGTCTTAAAACATCCTGGTGTTGCCATGTAATGCACACATAACCACCCACCCCCCCACTGTACACAGTGGTTCAATGCTGGTTTAAAAGCGGCTCATGTTGTTTATTCGTAGCTTTAATATTCAGACAAAAACACTGAACAGTGTCACAGAAAGTATCTAAATCTGTCAGTAAACACGGCTTTTAAATGAATAGTGGGCTGTTTATGGTGGTGATCTGACGTGTTGAGTCACAGGACGTTGGTAAGATGGCGGACATAGTACATCTGAGATTGCGTGGACACTAAACACTCCCCTACTAGTCTGTCACTCGAGCAGTACTGGCTCTAATCTAGTATCTACTGACTAGTAGTTGATTTCAGACACACCTGGTGACAGCAAAGTCAGACATATCACATGAACACAAGCTACACACACACACAGGGTGGGAGCAGCACACTTGCATTCATGACTGTTCCCTTCAATGCTTAGCTGACCAGATACAGTGCAATGCAAACCATCCCCTAAAGTAAGACAGTTTACTGGCCTAAAGGGCGAGCACTTTGATCAACGTTTGTTTGTTTGTTTGAGTTTAACCTTTAGTCTCCATGAAGCAAGCAGGCAGGAACGCACTGTGTTATTTACAGTTTACAGCGTAAGTGATACTTTGCTATTTACCTTAATCAGAGCAGCACTAGAGGCAACAATTGGACACATGACAGGCCTAGATCTTGGCATGCACCAAAAATAAATAAAGGGTTTCAACTGCTCTGTCAAAGCTACCAGCCACACTCTACACATACATGTGTACACACACAGCAATCAGTGTCGAAATAAGATCCTATCAGGATTCACAAACTGCAGGCATGTGGTTAATGTTTACTTCTGGGTGTGGCCGCTGTGAAACAAGCTACAGGATACGCTCACGAGTTTACAGACACCTGTTCATCACATGTTTATTCAAGGATATTAATTATTAGCTGTAGTGAGGTGAGGTACTGATGTTGGATGTTCAGTTCTCGATCACCTCAGCGCATCCCAAAGGTACTCCAGAGAACACAGCCCCACTGCTCCACTGCCCAGTGCTGAGAGGGGACTTACAGCCCTAGCAGTGTACCTAGTGTTTCAGTAGTGACCGTTTAACTCCTTTGGAGCAGAACTCAGTTTATGTGTGAGGTCGAATGTAAAGAGACACTTCAAATGAAATAATGACTCACATAAAAGTAGCTACCAGAGAAGGAGTAAACAAAGCATCACAGCAAAGTACTGGGTTTCCTACAGAGCTGCAGTGGAACTTCCATCAAGCATCTATCAGTTTATTAGGCTCTCTTCATCACTTTATCTAATCCTTTCATTCAAAAATAAAATGATAAAGCTGTAAAGTGGCAAACATTTTTTACTTCTTAAATGTGAAGAACTGAAACTGGGAACTAGACACAGTATTTCTTTTTCCTCACAAAAAAAAGTTTAAGCAGAAAGATTTGAAAAATGAACATGGAACTGAGTAAACAAAGCCAGTTACCTGGAACTCTACCTACTTCACTAGCACTCAATAATCCAAGATATTACATACACAGAACAAGTGATGTAATTGATGCTTCAGTGCATGCAAAGGGTCACTGCTACAGAACTGATATAGTCTGGATCAGGTTTTATATGAACCTTAACAAAAACACAAGCACACATCCCATAACATAGAATACCCAAAGAGAACTGACTAGGGGAGGGCTTGCTTTGTCTAAACTGGAATCAATCTACAGTGCACACACTCAGGCTCCGACAAAATCAAAACCAGAGGAAAATATTTGGTGCTGAAAACATTTAGCCATGGGTAACGACTAGTAAAACAGATGCCTTTGTACTTACGTCAATACCTTTAGTATAGCAAGTTTTAAGACTACATTAACTCAGCACCTGGAATGCTTTGCAACTGCTCCCACCTCTGACTTCTTACTTTGTTCAAAGCTAAACAGAGCCCAGTTTCACTATAGTTTATTTATAGTTCAGTGCGGTTATTGTTTGGAAAAGTACTTCTACTTTATTTCATCACAGATGTAGTAGACTACTTTTATTTGAATATAGAATTGAGCTACTTTACTCTATCTATCTTAATGCAAGATTAAGGGTGCATCCAAATCCACATCCTAATATACTATACATACAACATATTTTTTATCCATTATTTTTGTTTATATTTGATGTCTGTCATACTGTCTAATATATTTAGTATATTATTTTTTTGCACACTGGAGAGTGGAGAAACTTTGATGACACAAATGAATGCACTTCTTTTGACACACTCTTTAGTATAGATGAGCATTATGACAGCATTTAATTATAGCATGATAAATTTCATTAGAGTGTGCTATGCATCTCTGAGTATGCAGTGGATATCAACACTACATCAAGGACACTGAATAACAGCATAATCATTAGGCCTGTTTAATTGGATTTAGTGCTCGTGTTCATAGTATTTTATAGTATTTTTAAATGTTGTATTGCTGTAGCATTGGCCATGTCTTTAAATATCGTGGGGTTGCCATGTAATGCATAGGCATGCATAAACACCCACCCCACCCCCACACTGTACACAGTGGTTCAGTGCTGGTGTAAAAGGGACCCACAAAGCGGACTAGCAGCACATGCGCTTCACAGAAAAGACTTTCTTTGGCCCGCACACCAAACTGCTGTAGCCGTGACGAGGAAACCCCCCACACAGGCTGCTCACTTCCTACTAGCCCGAGAGCCATAACACAGAGGTGATGCCTGACATGAAGCAAGGCTCACTGCAGCACCGCAGCATGTAAATATGGGTGGTGCCCTCACTAACATGCTGGTATTGTAGTGCCCTTTAGGTCACCAAGATATTGCGACTAGTGTTAATATCACCCGCAGTCAGGCGTGCTGGCCAGAGATAAGCAGTGTGGCGGCCTAATGCCATGCTGAAAACGAGCTCAAACCAAACCAATGTTTTCTTCACTTCCTTTAGAGCAGAGCACGAGCCGCAACGGTCACATCGGCACTCCTTTCAACGTTACTAAACATTCTCACAAACCGTTTCCCGATTAAATACGAGGAGTAAACAACACAGTTACATAGTAAATAACATTATTACATCGGAAAAAAGTCCAGAAAGAGTACGAAGTTTCTTACTCGCCAGCTTCTTGTTGGGATTTTTCCGTTCCACCTTAAATGCTGCAGCGGTTACATTACGCCAGACCGCAACCGCTGTACCATTTAAGGTGGAGCGGGGAACAAACTCTAACGAGAGGCTGTCGAATGTGAAACCTCGTAGGAAAAGTCAAGTTTAGTGTAAAAATGATAAAAGGTTAGAACTAAATAAGGCATGTGCTACGTATGTAATGAAAACACATAGCAACACTACTTTCAGCTAGTGCCAATAAGCTGGCTAGCTCTCTCTCTCTCTCTCTCTCTCTCTCTCTCTGCAAACAACACAACCGTGACACGCGGTTTAAAAAGTTTTTAAAGTACACGGATGCAGATAAACAACGCATAATTGGTTACCTGATACTCTGCCCCGCACTTCAGTCAATTCAGGGTTTGTTTCTAAAAGATTTCAGTGCTTCTTTACGGTCCCATCTGAAGTCTGAAGCTGCAGAGCTTCCCACAGATTTGTCACCCTCTCGACGTTCACCCGTATTCAAGCTAGCCCCGCCTCCCGCGCGCTATGATTGGCTGGTAATTCATCAGCGCAAGCGGTCAGCCAATCATTACAGTCCTCCTGCTCAAAAAAACAAACAAAACTAAGGATGGGCGATACATTGGACTAATATCCCGATACCGATACCTTTAACTTATTTTGTGCAAGTAAAAGCAGTAAATCGTCGCTGTATATAAAAAAAATACGCATCTCCAAAATCATAACTTTACAGGAGAGGCCAAAAACATGTTTTACTTTTAATGTCCGTCAATGGAACCAGAATTTTTTAGTGAGACACATAGTGAGACTGCTGTGGAAATACATAGCAACCAGGTGAAAGAAAAAGAAAAGAGAAGCAATTGAATCAAAAAAAGGCTGAAGCCCAACCCCTATTTGCCAGCATCTTGTTAAAATGTTCCCATTCCACCTTAAATGTTGGAGCTGTTGTTGTTCTTATAACACCTGCACCACCAGATTGTAATTACCGCATCATTTAATGTGGACCAGGACAATTTGAACGAGAAGTAGCCGAATAGGAAGCCAACTTCAGCTTTACATGCCATTCTGCAGTGAGACTCTCGTTACAGTGGTAGTAATAGCAGTGGGGATCATGTCTGCAGCACAAACATAACTAGTATTTCACATTAAACCTGAATGACTTTGTTTAGACCCCAACCATTTACTTATGTAGTATATTTTAAGAATAATTGGAGTTCCCTTTTAATAAGTGCCTGATCACTTCTGGTGAATTTAGAAATATTTACTTTAGCAAAATGTGGACTTTGAGACAGGCTGCATTACAAGAACCTGCACTATTATGCGGCACTTTTCTGTCACTAATACTTTTTAGGAAGCTTACACAGTAGTTCTTTCTTTGATGCACAATTATGCACAGGGGTATCTGAACTAAACCGCCAGCGTCATTTCTCCATTCTCAGGACTCCTGATCTATTTATATACAGGTTCTACACAGGCACAAGACCACATATCACAGATGTAGTAGACTACTTTTATTTGAATATAGAATTGAGCTACCCATAACATAGAATACCCAAAGAGAACTGACTAGGGGAGGGCTTGCTTTGTCTAAACTGGAATCAATCTACAGTGCACACACTCAGGCTCCGACAAAATCAAAACCAGAGGAAAATATTTGGTGCTGAAAACATTTAGCCATGGGTAACGACTAGTAAAACAGATGCCTTTGTACGTCAATACCTTTAGTATAGCAAGTTTTAAGGCTACATTAACTCAGCACCTGGAATGCTTTGCAACTGCTCCCACCTCTGACTTCTTACTTTGTTTAAAGCTAAACAGAGCCCAGTTTCACTATAGTTTATTTATAGTTCAGTGCGGTTATTTTTTGGAAAAATACTTCTACTTTATTTCATCACAGATGTAGTAGACTACTTTTATTTGAATATAGAATTGAGCTACTTTACTCTATCTATCTTAATGCAAGATTAAGGGTGCATCCAAATCCACATCCTAATATACTATACATACAACATATTTTTTATCCATTCTTTCTGTGCAAGCCAAGGGCAACAGTGACAATAAAAAAATTGTTGAATGCAACAGGAGGAATAAGACTCAACAGAAGAACCCACCCTCTTCTGATTGACGGCAGGTAGCAAAACAATAACACAACAAGAAATAAATATGCCGAAGATAAGATTTTAAAATCCATATACCTGTGCATATTGAATGCAAAAAATAGGCCACCAAGTTCTCTGGACAGTAAAACCTTATTTAACCAATGATTAAAGATTACTACAGTTAGAAATGTGAATTAAACACATTAAAATGAACCATTCTGTCTCCTCTTCCTGCTCTCATCCTAATTATGAATGAGAGTACTACAAACAGTTGCTTAAAATGCTGCCATCCTGTGGCTCAATGTCAATAATGCATAGTCATAAAGTCATATATGATGTGAATTAGAACAGAGTCTAGGACCATATTGTGATTTCTCTGCTCAATAATACATGATTCCACCTGATTGATCATTTACCACAGCATGACAAGGACAAACATTTAGAAATGCATAATAAACACCTTTTCATAATTCCTGTAATCTGATCTGGTCTAAAACCTCAAATTTGCCATGTCCTTGGGATTGTTCTCACCCAGGATACTGCTGGGACCTCTGATCTGGCACTGGTCAAAACCACATTACTCTGGCCCTATAAGGCCCTATAAGACCTATTTGCCTGGTAGTCAGAGTGGTCGTCTATCTGTGCCATGTGTCATGTTGCAGAACAGCAGTTTCTATTCTTTCTAAAGTACAACTGTTCACTTTTATGTGCGGCTAACAGTGCGTTGTGGTAAAAACTAAAATTTGCCATGTCCCTGGGTTTGTTCTGGCACTGTATACTGAACAGAAATAACAAATATTAACTAAATCTGCCCAAACTACTGGCAGAATTGGCCCACGAGTATGGACAAACTACAGCCAATATAGACAAGTCAAACTAAATTAAGCTGTCAGGCATCTGGCCCACACGAGGCCCATCCTCTCAGAGGTGAGTAGTGTATATAGGAAATGATTTGTGCCTTTGATTAGATTGATGTGCCTGACTCGACATGAGGGAACCCACTACTGAGGTTTAAGAGAACTGTTCAGTCCAGGAAATCAACTTTACTGGACACTCCTGATTTACTGAATGTGAGTATATTGTCACCTCAGAATAAAAAAGCAAACAGAGTAGGTCGTAATTTATGTGTCAAATATCACCGCAAATGTTTGTGAAAGTAGCTGTCTCGCCATGGCTGTGCTTCAATCTGCACATCTGAGCTCTATAAAGGGCGCTCAGGTAAGAGAGAAGAATTATGGCTGCCATTGCTACGAGTGTAGGACCTCCATGTGAACTACATCACTTACGCAGGTCTCATGTGAGTCTGTACGTTACATTTCTGCTCCGCCTTGTGTTCACATTTAACTTATAGTTGAATTGCTCTTAATTTACCATGTACAAGTGTGTGAGAGAGGTTTGTGTTTTCATATTAATGCTGAATTGACTTCATCTAAGCGGATTTGTCTCTGGAGTTTACCTGCTGGTGGACAGTAGACCGGTTCACACTAGCTAGCTAGAGTTTTCACTAGGAAGTATTAGCTAGTGTACAACTACGAAGAACGCAAATACGCCGATGGGAACACAGCCTTTAAATCCTAGCGCGTTCAAAGTTTACGTAGTTCGTGCGCAGCTGCGCTGATCTCCAAATAATCCCAACCACATAACGTGCCCCCGCATGATGCGCAGATCGCAGAAACGCCGCAGTTGGCCGACGGGCTTTATTCGAACGCGCATGCGCTGTTTCCGCTCTGTCGTGTCTGCGGCGCTGCTGTTGAACACGGTTGTGTGAAAATGTCCACCGACGGACCACCGGGAGCTGAAAGTGGCGCGGATTTGGGCGCCTCGGTGGCCGCACTGAACACATGGAGTATCCCCGAGTTACAAGCCAAGCTGGCGGAGATCGGGGCGCCGGTTATGGGTGAGTTAAACCGGGTGTGCTTTAGCAAAACAGTGGAGAATGTCCGCCGTGGTAAGCTATGCTAAGCTAATGGCCGTTAGCAAGCATGCTAGCCAGGCCGCTAGCCGCTCGATACTCTACCTTATTTTCCTAACTCGTTTTCTAATTTACGGCGTTATAACAAGATCCTTTTGTTACAAGTGTTTGCTTCTTCTACTTGTAGAGGTTTTTGCTTTGTGGACTCACTCATAGCGATGAGCTGATGATGTAAAGAATGAATAGTGCCTGTGGCCGCGCTGTGGTCGGGTTAGCTAACGTTAGCCGGCACCAGTGCTGTACGGTTTAATCTCAGTTAAGCTGCAACTGTTTAGTTCAAAATTCAAGTTATAAACTCATACTATTCGTTCTGAAGCACGGCTGTTTACTTCTATGTGTGGCTAACAGTTGTTTTCCTCTTCATTTAGGCCCGAGAGAAGAGTTAATAGACAGACTGAAAACATACATGATGCAGGTAAACCAATTCAAACACCATTCCACCTGTTTTACAGATGTTCTTAAGTAGCTTATTTTGATTAGATTGATGAGATTCTTCATTGCAGACAAATGTGTGAAGTGGTGCTTATAAGAACAGTACATCCAAAGTACTTAATAATCTCTGAAAGTTAACTCAGAGAAAGCTTTTACACTAAATGCTTGCCAGAAGTCTTGGTTTCCAGCATTTGTAAGAAAAACATTTTTATTGGTCATTAATGGCAGAAAGGTACATACAAAAGGCACCTTACAAATGTCAAAACACTAAGGCCTTGTTCAGGTTGCCAGATTAAATCAGTTGTTGTGCCATGATTTTGACAGATTGTGTTTTTGAGTCAGGATAGTAAAACATATTAAAACAGAGTATTGCAGATTTTGTTGTTTGAAGTGTGGCTTCAGTCTGATTTTACTAGCAGCGTCTTAGTCTGGATACTCAAACCAGTGTGTGGTTTGCGTCAGACACACTGTAACAAACAATGACAATGTCTATCAGAGCAATTGTTTGAAGGCTGGAATGATGCTTCTGCATCTTCATCTTTCTGCCAACAGCAACTCATGACAGAAAGAAAATTATTTAGAAAATCATTTAAGAAACAAATAGTTTTGCCTGCAGTCTGGACACGGTCCTGATGATCAGTTAATCGTTACTATAAGCCAGTTGCTGTTAAATAATTTCTGTGGTGTCATTGATCGAAAGTTTAAGTTTGTGAATCTTTTCCTTAGACTGGGATGATCTTGAGTAAGCCCAACATCCAGGGAGGAGATGACAAACCTATGACCACAGTAAGTGATCTTACAGCTTCTTCATTAAAGTTAGGGTAAAAAGGTGTTAGGTCTGCTGTTTAAGTCATTGTGCAGTGTGAGTATTGCTTAATTGTGTCTTTGCACTATAATCCTTTCCCTATTTTAACCCTCAGACCCTCGTTGGTTATTGCAATTGGGGGGCGTATGCTCTGTTTATGGCAATATTGAAGCAGTGGTTCTCTCTTCTTGCATTAACATCATCATCTTTCACTCTGTCAGATTCCAGGGCTGCCACCCATGCCGCCGATGCCCTCCATGCCTCTGCCCCCGGGCATGGGTATGCTGCAAGCAATGGGGAGAATTGGAGGGCCCCCTCCGCCTGGCATACACTTGGGCATTGAACCCCCAGGTTTAACACAGGACGACCAGCTCATGGCTCAGCAGCGGGCTGCCATGATGATGCAGCAAGATGAGAGGGGCAATCAGGTAGGAGCGAAGGAAGATTCAGAACCGTTATTCTGTTTACTTTGTGATCTGCAAAATTGTAAAATAGCATTTATTATAGACTGAAATTCCTGCAGAGAGAGGCTGTTCAGTTGTCAAAACACTATTAACTGTAACCACCAAACAAAAGTGATTGTACATAACAGCTAGTTTTCTATTCTGTTATTTCCAGTTTCTGTTTATATGTTTATTGATGAGACAGATTTATTCTCTTGTATTCACACAGTATTTGATTTAAAGCGCCATAAGAACTCAACCAAGGCTGTGTTGTTAGCACTGAAATGGTTTTTGGTGCTTCATAAGAGAAGCTATCCATCACTTACCCTGAGTACTTTTCAGAATCAGACTTTATTGGCCAAATATGCTCACACATACAAGGAATTTGTTATAACTGACAATACAGAAGTAACAAACACACTCAACCTAGCCGTTTGTGTTTGTCATTGTAGTTACTCTCTTGAATTGAATCAGACAGCTGAGTTAAAACCTGAATAATGAATTACTGTTAAATATTCTCTACGTAGACACACATGACTGTACTTGTCTTTGGGTTTGATGCCAGATCTTGTACCAGCAAGACTTTGGCCTTGTTAACATTTTATTTTATGTATGTATTTGTTGCTATCACACTAAAAATGACTGTATTTCTATCTTCATTGGTGTGGAATCATGTTTGAAGGTTTGTTTTGTGTTGTAGGGGGGAGTCATGGAGGATCAGCTAAAGGAGCAGGAGTTACTTGAGCAGCAGAAGAGGGTAAGGGAGCCTGAAACACAGCAGCTGCCACCCATGGTTTCTTGTTGTGCTATCCAAAGTGCAAACAACACTGTTACTGTCTTAACTTTGTGTAGATTTGTGTTATGGTAGTGTTCAGATCTATATAGCAGTGACTTCTGTGTGATTAAGCATGTGAATCTCATCCTCGTCCTCTGTCTCTAGGCTGCACAGCTGCTGGAGCATGAGAGACAGCAGGAGCTGGCTAAGATGCAGCAGGGAGGACCACCAGGCACAAGGGGTCCAGAGCCAGGACCTGGACCCAACCTGTTGCCCCCCATTGCTCCACTTAGACGTGAGTACCTGTTCTACCATTGCCTAGTTGGGGTAAAAGTGATGCCTTTTAAAGTATGACATCTGACAGCAGGTATAATTCTCCCTTCAGCCCATTAAGCAGGGTCATTTCACTTCTTCTAAGATACTTCTCAGTGTCTGAGTGGTGTAATGCGTTCAGTGGAAAGTCGTTGTAGACTGTATACATCAGTGTTGGATATGTTTCTTCATTCGTTGAATCATAACTTTTATTTTTTACTTTTATTCATTTTTTATTCTTTAACTATAAAAATACTTTTATTTACTTCAACTTATATAATTATATTTTGTATATTTTTTTATTTTTTTTATTTGTTATTTTTATCTATTGGTGAATGGAGGAACAGCAAAGTTAGAATTTCATTGTACAGTGTAACTGTCTGTTCTGCTGTACACATGACAATAAAACTCTTGAATCTTGAAATTGAATCTTGAATCTTTTCTTTTGTCTTGCAGCCTTGACAACAGCTGGTCCACCCCCACCTGGTGTTTCCATGATGTCACAGACCAATCAGAGGCAGAGAGTACCACCACCACCTGGAGAAGATGGTAGAGAGGTAAGAACTGCCCAGAAGTTCTAAAAAGTAGGACCAACTCTTTCTACCCAAGTGCTGAACTGCACCTCAGAGTTTTTACAATAAACATTTAAGGTGGACTTTTACGAGATAGGCATACGCCAAATGGCTGTTGACTGTTTGTGTTATGTGGATCAGATGTGGTCGAATGAAGAGGTCGGCATTGGGCCAAAGATCCCTCAGGCCTTGGAGAAGATTTTGCAGCTGAAGGAGATCAGACAGGAGCAGCTCACTATTGCCCCAACAGGTCAGAATTGAGAACTGCAAAAACTCTGCGGACGTTGTTCATTCTTGGGTTTGTGCTAACAGCGTTCTTTCCACATCTTTAGAAGATGACGAGGATGAGGGCACAGAGATGGACCTGAACAACTCCTCTCGTGCCTACTCGGACGAGGAAGATGAAGGCGCGCTCTCTAAGAAAGACGTGAGTAGCATCAACATCCTACCTCTCGTAAGCTTAACTGTGTATCTTCACTTGACTAGTTTTCTTAGACCCTCTTTTCTCTCTTCGTACTTTGCAGAGAAGCCGCAGGCGCAGAAACAGGAAGAAGAAGAACAAGAAGAAGAAGAGTCAGGAGAAGCAAGAGGAAGAGCGTAAGAAGGAGATGGAGAAGGAGAAAGAGCCGGAAGTGGAGATAGAATACGTCACAGAGGAGCCGGAGATCTATGACCCGAACTACATTTTTTTCAAGAGAATCTTTGAAGCTTTCAAGGTGAGAGTTTGTCTCTGAAAAGACTCTGTATTGCAAGACAACATATCCATATAGTTTAAACCAGAACTTAGAAGTGTGTGCACGCACTGGATGGAGTAGATTTATTTCTTTCTCCGCTCTGACTGCAGTTCACTGCATGTGCATGTAATACATCTGAATTTCTTATGTCAATCGCTTGGTAGTGCTTTTACCAAAGATTTTACTATCCAGATTTCAAACAGCCACTTTTTTCTTTGATATTTAGTTTATTAAACTGTAAATACTGTTTGACCAGAGGACATGGGTTTTCTCTTGTGAGTCTTGGTTCCTCCCAAGGTTTCTTCCTCCAGTCCGAGGGAGTTTTTTCTTGCTACTGTTGCCTCTGGTTTGCTCACTGGGGGATATATGTTGTAACTATCTGTTTCAGAACTTTTGTAAAGCTGCTTTGTGACGTCTTTGTAAAAAGACTACACATAAACTTGAATTGAATTAAATTGAATAGTGACTATCACTGCAAGGGTAGTTTGGCTACACTCTCTTTTTCTCTGGGTAACGTATTTCTTCTTACAGCTGACTGACGAAGTGAAAAAAGAGAAGGAGAAAGAGCCGGAGAAGGCCGAAAAGCAAGAAACCACCTTGCTCAGGAAGAAAGGATTTTTGGAGGAGAAGAAAGACAGTGATGACAGCGATGAGGTGAGCTGTGATCTGGCTAGTGTTTTTCATCCCTCTTATGTCTTATGGGTATAATGATAGGGTAAGGTTTCAAAATGTTATGTTTCAGTGTTACTTCCACAGAGCTCTAGTTGTTAGGCTGGCTACAACGCCCCTCTATCAAAATAATAATAATAATAAGTAGTCTCAGTAGTATAAATCTGTATTAATGAAATGAGATTGTGGGGTGTGGGGGTCTAATCATTTGGGCATTAGTGCATTAGAAAGCGCTTCACTCCTGTAATATATAAACACAGGTGCCTACTTTTAATATTTGATAAATATAGTGAATAAGACCAGAAGCTCTGTTAGTAATAGTCTCAATGTCTTTGACACTGTACTGGAGTAGTTCTGCTCCTGCTGTGAGGAGTAACCTCCTTCTCTTACTGTTTCTACAGGACGTGAAGCCAGATGCACCAAAGCTGTCCAAGAAAAAGCTGAGGAGGATGAACAGACTGACTGTAGCAGAACTCAAACAGGTATGTACTTTGCATATACTTCTGTAAACCAGTGTCCTCCTTCACTCAAAGCTCATGTTGTCCTTGACTCTTAACCGGTGCCTGTTTGTGTTTGTTTTTGTTTTTTTTTTTGGTTTTGCCTTCAGCTGGTGGCACGTCCAGATGTGGTGGAGATGCATGATGTGACAGCGCAGGAGCCCAAGCTGCTGGTGCACTTGAAGGCCACCAGGAACACGGTGCCTGTGCCACGTCACTGGTGCTTCAAGAGAAAGTACCTGCAGGGCAAAAGAGGCATTGAGAAGCCACCCTTTGAGCTGCCTGAGTTTATTAAACGCACCGGCATCCAGGAAATGAGGGAAGCTCTGCAGGAGAAGGTGAAGCATACATTTAACTGTGTGCACAGTTTATTAAAAAAAGATGCTCCAGTCAGTTTCAACTAGTTATTGTTTTGAATGATCTGTGTAGCTGTCAGTGTGATAATCACGTCTGGATTGTTGGTGGAAAAGGGGTTGAGTGTCTGTGGTGTAATTTGGTAGTTAATTACACAGTGATTGTTTTATTTAATAATCACTCAAATGTACTAAAATGTTATGACTTAATCACAAATTTAGTTATTTATAAATGTTTAAATATGTAATTTGTTTATGTACATAGGCACTGCTGTCATTCACTATACTATAGCTGCACCTTTTGTGGGGTGTTTTTTTGTTTTGTTTTGTTTTTAGGGAGCAACACAAAATACTCACAACCATACGGTCCAAGTGCAAGTAATTAATTTGAAAGCCACATTTAACAGCTTCATGTTTAGAAAGATATGATTCCAGTCTATAATCTGAAGATACCAGTGAAATAAGAATGAACAAGAAATTATGCCAATTCCTATCAAAAGCTATAGAGCTGTGAGTGGTCCTTGTCCAAATCAGCAAACGGCTTGATAACATTCTCTATGGACTTGAGCCAACCGAACCCAGAGAAACATGTATTTAGTGTAAATCTGATCCAAGCCAAAGAACATTTTCAGTACCTGTGCTGAGCTCCTCACCCAAAGTGTGTAATTAAACTTGATATTTCAAACGGAGACTCTCTTCTTTGGTGTGTAGTTTATTAAACTGTAAATACTGTTTGACCAGAGGAGGATGGGTCTCCCCTTGTAAGTCTGGTTCCTCCCGAGGTTTCTTCCTCCAGTTGAGGGAGGTGTTCTTGCCACTGTTGTCTCTGGCTTACTCACTGGGGGATATATATGTTGTAACTGTCTGTTTTCAAAACTCTGTAAAGCTGCTTTGAGACAACATCGATGTAAAAAGCACTATATACATAAACTTGACTTAATAAAGGGCCAGTACAACTAGCTATAGCTATAATACAACTATAGTTGCCATTAGTTAATCAGTAAAAAGCTGACAATTACATACTAATCCAAATTGAATCTTGGGATATAGAGCATGTTAGACATATAATTAGCCAGATAAAAGAAATAGAAGCTTAATTTTGGTTGTTCTAAGCTGTTCTCTCTTGGCTCCCTGTTCATTGTTTTATTTCACGTTGGTTTGTTTTCTCAGTGTGAGCCTCATAGAGTAAAAATGTCCAGCTTTGCTAACCCCCTTTCTCAAATCTGTAGGAGGATGCTAAAACAATGAAGACCAAAATGAGGGAGAAGGTTCGGCCAAAAATGGGAAAGATTGACATTGACTACCAGAAGCTCCACGACGCTTTCTTCAAGTGGCAGATAAAGCCCAAGCTTACTATCCACGGAGACCTGTACTACGAGGTACTGCACGGTTTTAGTGCTACCAGCAAATCTTCCTTTTGGTTTCCATATGGAAAAATATCATGTTTGCTTGCTTCAGATGACACCAGCGTAACTGTCGTATTTGCTCTGTCTGTCCCTCTGCCTCTCAGGGTAAGGAGTTTGAGACGCGGCTGAAGGAAAAGAAGCCTGGTGATCTTTCTGATGAGCTGAGGATTGCTCTGGGCATGCCCACAGGCCCTGTGAGTCATTCATTCTCTTTCTTTTTTTTTCTTTTTTTTTTTGGCAAGCTTCACTCTGGATCCATGTATTTTCGCTAAGTTAGGTCATTTCTGAGTGCAGGAAATGCCTTGAAGGTTGATGTTTATATAAAAAAAAAAAGCTTTTAACAAAGATTTTAGCCAGCAGATGGCGCCGTTGATTAGAAAGATAAAAACTTGAGATTTGTGAATTTTGAAAATTGTGAATCCTGCTTTAGAGGGGCATTGCATAAACCTTTCTAGATCTCTGCATCAACTTGTCATTGAAGTATAAACTAAACTAAGTAAAGTAAAAGTTAAAGTGGTGGAAAATGATACGTTGTAGGGATAATTGCTGTTTTGCATATTTAATTATGCAGATAAAAAAAAGCCTGTTTTCAGCTTGGTGTTTAATGTGTGGGGCATCAGCATGACCATGTAAACATACAGTTTTTAAGAACACTCTTTTTACCATATCACTTCCCCTAAAAAACATTGTGAGTAATTTGGATAACATTGTTGTGGTGCAAAGTCCTATAATGATGTTTTCCTGTCTGTCTTTCCTTCTCTCTGCAGAATTCTCATAAAGTTCCCCCTCCGTGGCTCATCGCCATGCAGAGATACGGTCCTCCTCCCTCCTATCCTAACCTCAAAATCCCTGGTCTTAATGCCCCCATTCCTGAGGTTAGTGTGGACCGACTGGGCAGACAACAACACCAACACATATTTACGTTTCACCACCAGCACATACTTTCACTCTGTTATACGTCAAAAGTGGTTGACGTGGTTGAGAAGTGTTTTTCAGTGCAGAATAGTTGTGTATTTGAGTTTACTACGTTCAGACAGTGTAGTAGTCATTTAAAACAGCAGATGACAGCTTGTAACCACAGTGATTTGTGAACTAGGTGGGTTAAATGTTTTGTGTTCAGTAGAGAATTCTTACTTGTGTTGTGGTTGTGTTGGAATAGTTCAGTATTTCTTCTTGTCTCACACCTTTGCTTCCAGAACTGTTCGTTTGGGTATCACGCTGGAGGCTGGGGGAAGCCCCCTGTGGATGAGACTGGAAAGCCTCTATATGGAGATGTGTTCGGAACCAATGCTGTAGACTTCCAGGTAAGCAAGACACCTGTGGACAGGTTTACTCACATCGCAGACCAGGGTGGTCTACCTGTTCAGAAGAGCCACACAGCATGCATATCATTGCATTACACAGATGTGCACACACACTGTTTTGTACAGTGTGTTTGTAGTGAAGAGAAACCCAAAGCTTTTAGGCTGTTAAGGGCCAGCTTGTGTTGTTTAGTTGGCTTTTCTCTGTTAATGTAATTTATTAGTCACATTTGGTGTGTTTATATTTATATTGCATTTGATATTTAACACATTAATGTAATGGGTGAAAGCTGAAAGCTATTAGCTTTTATGATGCAAATTATATTTTGAACAGGAAAACACATTAATATGCATGCGTCATGCATTAGTCTCATTATTACATGGGTGAAACAAATCAATAAGCAGCATTTACTGATGCCAGTTATGGGAAATCAATGTTTCCAACCACAAACACTTTCTGCGGTAGCACAGCAGCACTTAGAAAATGCTAATTTTACTAAAGCTGTGGTGGACATGCCCCTTTAGAGGTACGACAAAAAACTAGTCTGGAATAAAAACAAATACTGTTAGTTGGATTATACAATACAAATGGAAATTATTAGTATTAATATAGAAAGTGAATTATGCTTTATTAGTTTGTATCCTGTTCTCTAGTTGTAAAATTTCCTGATAGATCTTTTCTGTTTATAAGGCGAGGCAGTGACTAAGTGCTGATAGTGAAACTGAAATTCTTCCTTGGAAACGACCTAAAAATAAACCATGTTCAAAGAAACTAAAAATAATACAGAAATACGTTAAACTCGCAGCCTCGGTCCTGTAGAAGCACGAGTGAACCGCATGCAGCACTGTGGATGTGTGTTCTGAGTCAGTACCGTGTGTGAACAGGCCAAAGCTGAGGAGGAGGAGGTGGACCGCACCCCGTGGGGCGAGCTCGAACCATCTGATGAGGAATCTTCGGAGGAAGAAGAGGAGGAAGAGAGTGATGAGGATAAGCCAGATGAAACCGGTTTCTTCACACCTGCTGAAAGGTACTAATGCCTCTTAGGGTACGAATGAATTGAACTCTGGTGCGGTTACACTGTTAATGCGGTTAATAGGAAGTAAGAATGCTGTCGTTTGAATCTTGGAGCACGCCAGATGAGCGGGTCTGTCTCAGCTGTCTTCCAAACAAATTCTGAGGTGGTTCATTTGAATTATGGATGCAAAACAAACCAAGTATGTCCCTACGGACCAAACACAAAATGAACTGTTGTCTCCTCTCTGCGCCGTGATTGTATTTCTGTATGAGCTCTGAATTAGAATGAAAGATGGTTCCAGTTGCTGAAAGATGCGCAGACATGTTTTCAAATGTATAAGTAAATTTAGTTTTAAAGTTTTTGACGCTTTATAAATTTGCTCTGCTTCACAGTGTAACATTGTTATTGCACAGCCTCTCATAGCTTATTGCTTTATAATATAATACATACAAGCCATGAGCTCAGTTAGACTAGAATGCAGCTCTAGAGACTTCAGTTGATTGTTATCTAGTCTAGAGATCTCTGTTGATTGTTGTCTAGAGACCTCTGTTGACTATTTAGAGTCTAAAAATCTTTGTTGATTTTATCTACAGTTTAGAGACCTCTGTTGATTGTTGTCTAGAGACCTCTGTTGATTGTTGTCTAGAGATCTCTGTTGATTATTGTCTAGAGATCTCTGTTGATTGTTATTTAAGGTCTAGAGGTTACAGTTGAAATTTACAGTCTAGAGGTCTCTGTTGATTGTTATTTAAGGTCTAGAGGTTACAGTTGAAATTTACAGTCTAGAGATCTCTGTTGATTGTTATTTAAGGTCTAGAGGTTACAGTTGAAATTTACAGTCTAGAGGTCTCTGTTGATATTTAAGGTCTAGAGGTTACAGTTGAAATTTACAGTCTAGAGGTCTCTGTTGATATTTAAGGTCTAGAGGTTACAGTTGAAATTTACAGTCTAGAGATCTCTGTTGATTGTTATTTAAGGTCTAGAGGTTACAGTTGAAATTTACAGTCTAGAGGTCTCTGTTGATTGTTATTTAAGGTCTAGAGGTTACAGTTGAAATTTACAGTCTAGAGGTCTCTGTTGATATTTAAGGTCTAGAGGTTACAGTTGAAATTTACAGTCTAGAGGTCTCTGTTGATATTTAAGGTCTAGAGGTTACAGTTGAAATTTACAGTCTAGAGGTCTCTGTTTGTTATTTAAGGTGTAGAGGTTACAGTTGAAATTTACAGTCTAGAGGTCTCTGTTAATTATTTTCTAGAGATCTTCGTTGATGTTATCTACAGTCTAGAGATCTCTGTTGATTGTTATTTAAGGTCTAGAGGTTACAGTTGAAATTTAGTCTAGAGGTCTCTGTTAATTATTTTCTAGAGATCTTCGTTGATGTTATCTACAGTCTAGAGGTCTCTGTTGATTGTTATTTAAGGTCTAGAGGTTACAGTTGAAATTTACAGTCTAGAGGTCTCTGTTAATTATTTTCTAGAGATCTTCGTTGATGTTATCTACAGTCTAGAGGTCTCTGTTGATTGTTATTTAAGGTCTAGAGGTTACAGTTGAAATTTACAGTCTAGAGGTCTCTGTTAATTATTTTCTAGAGATCTTCGTTGATGTTATCTACAGTCTAGAGATCTTTGTTGATTGTTATTTAAGGTGTAGAGGTTACAGTTGAAATTTACAGTCTAGAGATCTCTGATATTATTCCTGTCATGAGAGAATAATGAAAGTCTCAATCTTCCCAACCAAATGGGGCCCAGTTTCTTTCTCTCTCTCTCTCTCTCTCTCTCTCTCTCTCTCTCTCTCTCTCTCTCTCTCTCTCTCTCTCTCTCTCTCTCTCTCTCTCTCTCTCTCTCTCTCTCTCTCTCTCTCTCTCTCTCTCTCTCTCTGGTTAGATGCATTTAGAACAATTTTCCACTTGTTTGCACATTCTGCGTTTAACCCATCTGTGAGGTCAAACACCCTTATATACACACACACTACGGGGCAGTGAGCACCATTGCCCCGCGCGGTGGGCAGCCTTATCCACGGCGCCCTGGGGGAGCAATCAGGGGTTAGGTGCCTTGCTCAAGGGCACTTCAGTCATGCCCTGTAGGCTCATGGGATCAAACTGGCACCCCTCCAATCAGAAGGCTGGTTCCCTAACTGCCAGCCCACGACTGCCCAGAATGTGAACACTACGCTAAAATGCAACCATAATAAATTTCCTGCGCTGGTACCACACGCATTAGTGAAGTAGCTGCTTCATCACTGCACTTCTGTTTCATCTTGTCCCACATTGAGGGAATAAGTGTTCTTTTGAGTTTGCTCTACAAATGTGTGAACTAATCTGACTCTTGTTTTTGCTCCATTAGTGGCTTGATCACTCCTGGTGGGTTCTCCTCTGTTCCTGCTGGTATGGAGACTCCTGAGTTGATTGAACTGAGGAAGAAGAAAATTGAAGAGGCCATGGATGGGTGAGTGTGTGGAAGTGCAAGTTTCTATGGGAGGTGTAAATATAAGATTGAACCTTGAAACAGATTATAGGAAACATTAGCAGGCTCATCAGCAGTTTATATATTGGCGATTAATCATCACACAGCAAGACTATGACTCACATCACACGCATACTTCTGGTTAAAGAGTCTCTATTGTCTTGAGTCGCATTTGAGGCTTGCATTGCCTCGCTGTATCCCAATAGCTCTCGAGGGCCATCTCCATGCGCCACATCCTTCTCTATAATTTGTGTGGTTTTCCTCACACCTCCAAGCATCACACGTTCTCTCTGAGAACATGGACAAAACAGTTGTCTGTCTTATTGCTCGTGGATGTTTGCTTTTAATGGTGTGCTCTGTTGAAGTCCTTTTGGAACGCGTCCCTGAACACCACTATTTTTAGCTGCACGCTTCATTTTTTAGTAGGCCTATCTAGAGGAACCAGTTGCCTGGTGCGCCCTTGTGTACAGTTCAGAAATGTTCCTAAACTTAAAGAATAAACCCACCCATTAAAATAGGAAATAGAAAAAAGTTCTTTTATAATAGACAGTTGTTGGTTGGTTAGGTTAGCCATCCCTATATATCCCTAATATGTATGTTTTGTATTAGCATTTCACCTCAAATATTTCATTAACCACTGTTTCTTTCCATGTTATTGATCAGAAACGAGACTCCTCAGCTGTTCACGGTGTTGCCTGAGAGGCGAACAGGTCCAGTGGGAGCAGCCATGATGGCTTCAACCCACATCTACGATATGTCTGCGGTGAGTGAGAAGAAAATAGAAAGGAAAGTTATGTGATAGAACAAAACAACTAAGGAAATTTGACCTTGCAAACGTTTATTTAAAAGTAATGTTCCTTCTTTATTTTGTTGTTGAAAAAGTGTGTGCACTCCTGGCTTCAGTAGCTGGTTCTGCCCATTCAATAGGGGTGTAAGAAAATATTGAAATTTGGAATATCAGGATACTATGTTTAGTGATACTTTATCAATTCTCATAACACAGTATTGATACACAGATTTCTGGCAGACAGTGAGTCAATGTGTGTTGTGTTTAAGCCTTGGACCACTAGATGGCAGTGTTGTAATCCATTTTCAGCTCCACTCCAACATTAACAAGCAGCACAAGGACACAGTGCCATTGTAAGCATTGAAAAACCTGTTCATATAGTGGAGTGTTTTAATAGTAGGATTTGAAAAATCACAATATATCACTTTACTTGCAGTATCGTAGTATATTGCGATGGATTGAATCGTGACTGCTGTATCACAATACGTATTGTATCGTCAAGTTCTTGCCCTTTACACAGCCCTAACATTCGATAGAAACCGCTTTTTATACACTTGGCATTGTTGCCATTTCTTGTACAGTGTTTGGTTCTGTGCTTTCACTTCAAGTGAAAGTTCTCAAGTTCACAGTGGTTTTAAATCTTCTGTATTTGTAGACAGTGGAAGTATAGAGTTTGAATATTTTGGAAACACTACACATCTACAACTTTGTGAAGGCCTCAGGGCGATCTTTCAATTTAGATATAGTTATTAGGATTGTCCTCTGAGACATGAAAGTCAATCATCAGTGGGAGGCCTGTCAGTCAACCGAGAATCTTTAAATCGTCGGTCAGTATTTTTGATTTGAAAATGAAGATACCAGTGAAATAATGAAACGGAATAGTGTTCCAGGTCTCAGAAAAAGTGTAAAGTCTGGCTTTCAGTATTTTGAAGAACTTCAGCATGATATTTGTGGCTGTTCTTTTATAATCTGGCCTGATTTACTATAAACATAATCATATAAAGCAGTGAGTTTATTTACAAGACAATCATCCGGCAGCCTCTAATTGGTGTTTGAAATGAAATAAAAAAACAAAATAGGCTATAAGAGCGTATTGTAAGCGTTTGTGCTGCTTCATTATTTCAAAAATACCTATGGTGTCCCTGCATTATATGTATGTAATTAAAATAGGCTTTGATTCAAATCTGTCATCGTATTGCTCCAAAATATGTTCCCATGACTTACGACTGTTTAGGGTGATGGAAATCACTGGATCTCACTGGATTTTCTGAATAATAGAAAATATGAAAGAATGGAACGAATAGCCAAACAGCCAAATCCAATTAAGACCAAATTCTAAGCCTGATATATGTTTATACCCCAAACTCCAATACCAAACAGCAAAACCAGTGTATCCAAGTATACTGAAACACTGTGTACTTTACATGACTGTGTATTAGTCGTAAAGAGCCTGTGGAAGATGTACAGTCATGCAAATGTTTTAAGCAGAAAATGTAAAACATAGGTGTTTTATGCTATTTATCCTCAAGTGGTAAATGCTCCTTGTTAGCATCATACTTCCCCCTTAAACCCAGACAGTGCAGAACTGATTTAACAGAAGTGCGTGAGAAAGAGAGAGCTAAGTGATGCAGAGAGCACTGGTTCTGTCGCGGGGTATGATTGTGTCCCTAAATACTGCTGGCAATGGTAAATCTTGGCTTTAGTCCTCAGAAGGGAGTGATGAGTCTGTCTTTCTTATCCGTGGGGTTATCTCGCCTCCTGTAGTTTGTCTCGTTCATCTGCGAGCTCAGAACTCCATTAGATTCAAATCAGACTCCCGTCTTCCAGATGGGTCCCATTTGCATTTTAAATGACAGGACGGATTAATGAGCAGCAAAGCAAATGCTTCATGGCGTGCATACCAATAGACTTGTTTATAAGCGCTCCCTCTCTCTTGCTGTGTAGGCGGCAGTTGCAGGTCGTAAGGCCGGTGCAGTGTCCGGTTTGGGTGGTGACTCTCAGGGTGTGGAGGTCGCGCTGGCTCCGGAGGAGTTAGAGTTGGACCCCATGGCGATGACGCAGAAGTACGAGGAGCATGTGCGCGAGCAGCAGGCCCAGGTGGAGAAGGAAGACTTCAGCGACATGGTGGCTGAGCATGCAGCCAAACAGAAGGTACTGCTGCAGTTTATTCATTATAATAGTAGTGATGATGATGATGATAAAAGCTGAACTTTTATTTATAGGACACCGTTTATGAAACTAGCATGAAGTATATGGTAAATAAATTAGAAAAGTAGAAAATGGTCTCACGCACATCTATTTTAAAAGCTTTTTAAATGAGATAATAAGTTGTTTGGTTGGAAATCTGAGCAAATGTGGTTAGTATAGCTATAAAGCAGTTCTCAGACAGGCTTAAAACAACCAGGAGAACAAAAACACTTTAGAAATGTAACACTCTGAGTGAAATACATTCTTCACAGCAGTACTTCAGAAGAAAACAGGCTTATATAAGCTGTCAGTGTGACTTCTTACCCGCCACCCTTGAGTGAGGTAGCAGGTTTTGAATGCTGGGCATCTCCTCTTTGTTTTAACCCGTCGCTCTTTTTCTATGTGTCTGACAGCAAAAGAAGAGGAAGGGTCAGCCCCAGGACACTCGCGCCGGAGCCAAGAAATACAAAGAATTCAAGTTTTAAACAGGAAAGAACCACCGTTAAGATCATACTTTCTGTTTTTCGTTTTCAAGTGCGTTCTGTAGAAACGAGGCCATGTGTGTTCAAGCTGACCAGCAGCAGTTTTTTTCAGCATCTTTTTGTAAATAAAATATAAATCCATGCCATTTTATTCATGAGTAATTCATTATTTTGGCCATACGCTCCGAGGCCTTCAGTAGTGGTTATCTGTCATTTCTTTTCATTGACTTCACATTTAAATCTTAAAGGTCCAACAGACGCTGTTTAAAAACACTTCTCACATTAAAATCTACATTGAATGTGCTTTTCTCAACCCTCAACTACACTGCACTGCACTTTTTAGCTGTTTCCTGCTCCCAACTCTCCTGGTTAAACTTACTAGCTCATTAAGAGACCAGTGTTGAGGTAACTGGGCTGTGTTCAGGCAGGGGAGGCACTAGAACGTACAGGACAGTGGACCTCCAGATGGAGAGTTAAAAAACACTATTAATGGACACAGGAGTTAGGGAGGGGTTTTTGCTTCTCCTATTAGAGGTTTTTACAGCAGTGATGTAGGTTCTGTCTAAAAGTATTCATGTTCCTCCTTTATTCAGTGAATTCAGCTACTTTTAAGGTGCACATTTCACATATAGGTTGGACCCTCCATAGAAAAGCAGTTCAGAGCAGCTGCACATGAGCCCAGGGCCTTTGTACCCAAAGCCAAAGCACTAGTTACAAAGAGTACAGAGCCCCCAGCACTAGGCTGCAGAGCAATGGATCTCTGGTCAGTATATTTGAAGTGATCCAGTACTAGACATCCGACTACCTTACTAATGGTCTTGTGGCTGAATGTAGTCAAATCCTCACAGCAGTGTTCCAGTGTGTACTGTAAAGAAGCAGTTATTGTGGTACTCTGTTAGTACTCGAAGGAAATGTTAAATAGTACTAAATGCAGGTCTACAAACTTCTGGCCATGCGGTTAATCTCTGTTGCCAGATACTGACCTCGCTGTGGTTCTGTGCCTATCCTCTCGCACGCTGTTGTGCAAAAGTGGTTATACCCGCCCACGCTTGTATCTGTTTGGCCTGGTGGGAAGTGATTTTGGCTTGTGGTTTGGAGTTCTGGCCCATTGATCCGGTCTGAGGCTGCACTGACACACGCTCTCCAGCAGGGGAAGTGAGGGCTTTCTGGAAATGTGACAATCACCTGACGTCTGGGATTCAGCTTGACCTACTTAACTGCTTTCACCAGCGCTGACTCGGTCACTGGTGCACACACACACACACACACCACTTAAGCACACATTCACTTCCATGCATGCACATGCACATACACATGCTCTCTCGTAACCTCCGGGCCTTTACACATACACACACACACTATCAGGACGTCCCCTGGCTCCTGCCTGGAAAAGCTCCCTCTCAGAGCCCTCTGTAGTGGAGCAGTTGCTCAGCTGTAGTTTGAGCCTCTTTGATCCGGCTAAGTGGCAGCAGCCATTTTTAGACGCAGCTGCTGGATTAAACCTTTTCTTCCTTTTTCCCCCTTTTTTACACACTGTATACACTTCTGGCAGTGAGTCAAGTCAGTTGCCTAAAAAGGGAATTAACGCCGTGTCCGCTGACCGTAAACGCACGTGTGCCAAGTGGCTTTTGCCCTTTTCCAGCAGCTTTACATTATAGTCTTCCTTTTTAACCCACAAGCACTGTAAGCAGGTCTGTTTAATTTTGAAAGATGTGTGTTACGTTATCATCTGTTCGTTGTCGGTAATCTATGATGTAATAATTGTGTAAGAGGAATGAAAAAACCTTGGGGGGGTTTCGGCACATGCATGACATCATCTGTACTGGGTCACTCTCATGAAACAGCTTTAAAACGTGTCTGTACAGTAGCAAGGTTATTACTGTGGAGAGAGTGTCATCACTGTCCAAAGAAAAACTAGTATTTCCAAAGTACTGACTTCGTGGGAGAGGCTTCAGTTCGCTTTCAGTGTAAGCTAATGGAAATGGGTTTCATTCCAAGAGGAGCATTTCTATTGGTCTATTCGTCATGAAATGCAGACAAATACATGGGGTTCTCTGGACTGCGATCATGCTTTCTTGCATGTACACTATGTGTCCAATAGTATGTGGACAGGTCAGGCAACAATGTGTTCAGGGCTCTGTTCTAGCCACAGGGAGCGCCTCTGCACCAAACTCATCAGTTTATGTCTGTACGGTACTCACTTGGGGAGTCAGACTGGAACAGGCGAGGGCCTAACCAACATTGTTGGCACAAATTTGGAATTGTAGAAAAAATTTCATTGTAGTTGTGAGGTTTCACAGAACTACGAGTCCGAATACAAATAAGGCCCCAGACCATTATCCCTCCTCCACCAAATGTTAATGCTAACAGCTTCCATTCTCCTGGCATCTGCCGAACGGTGGGACGCATTTTCACTGCTCCAGAATCCAGGAACGGCTGGCCTTATACCACTCCGGCTGACACTTAGCATTGAGCTTTCTCAGGCTTGTATTGAAAAACCACTTAATAAGCCTCCTCCGTGCTGTTCTTTTGCTGATGTTGCCTCCTGAGCCAGTCTGTAGTGGCTGATTCAACAGAGGATGGGAGCTGTGCACGTCGTGGCCCCGCTCTGTTAGTCTGCACGCTCTACTGGTTTGTGGTTGAAAAGGTGGCATCTTACAACAGTGACATGTTTAACCTCACTGAGCTCCTCAGTACAACATGTTCCACTGCCAGTGTAGAGGTGCGTCCTCTGTTCACTTTCTACCTCAGCAGTAGCGCTAACTTCTGTAGAGGCAGTTCACTAGACATAGCTACATACACACAGCCAGCGTACTGCTTTTTTACCTCCACTTTGAATTCATCCGCAGCTCCAGTGAAATCATGGGATAGCACAGTGTGCTGCACTCGCATACTTTAAAATAACTGGCGATTCAGTGGGTCATACGGGTAACGTTCACCTACTACTCTATGCCTACTGAGTATTCAGACATACTAGATGCACCCTACGTTAGTGGAGAGCGCTTGGCTATACACTTGATTTTATACACCTGTTAATAATGGATGTGTCTAAAACGCCTGAGCGGAGTAATTGAGACTGGTGTCCACATACTTTTGGCTATATAACGTATATGTTTTAAGCGTAGTCTGCCAACAATATACATATTATAAACTAGTGAGTCTTATTAGTCACACATTTATTATTATAACCACTTCATTTGGGAAATGTTGGACTCTGTCTCTCGCTTTCTTTTCTCTCTTTCTCTCTCTGTCGCTCACTCTTACTCTCTTTTATCTCTCTCCCGCTCTTTCCTCTCTCTGTCTCTCTCGCTCTCTTTTCTCTCTTTCTCTCTCTCTCTCGCTCTCTTTCTCTCCCTGTCTCTCCCTCTTTTGCTCTCTCTTCTCTCTCTCTCCTTCTCTTTCTCTTTCTCTCTCTACCTCCCTGTCTCCCTCTCATTCTCTTCTCTCTTCTCTCCCTCCCTGTCTCCTTCTCATTCTCTTCTCTCTTCTCTCCCTGTCTCTTCCTCTTTATCTCTCTTTTCTCTCTCTCTCTCTGTCTATCTCTGTCTCTCTCTCCCTGTCTCTCCCTCTTTTGCTCTCTCTTCTCTCTCTCTCTTCTTCTCTCTCTTTCTCATTCTCTTCTCTCCCTGTCTCTTCCTCTTTATCTCTCTTTTCTCTCTCTCTCTCTCTCTCCCTCTCTCCCTCTTTTGCTCTCTCTTCTCTCTCTCTCTCTCTCTCTCTCTCTCTCTCTCTCTCTCTCTCTGTGGGGTGCTGAGTTTATCAGGCTGGTAAATACGGCAGCACTTGTGTTACGAGCCTCCAGATAGACTGTACAGGAGCGTCACACTGGCTCTCCACTGCTCTGTAAAGTGTTTTGATGAGGGTGAGCTGAGTTCAGTTATGTGCTGGTGTTCGGAGGCTGGTGTAGATAACGGTGGCAGTAATGATCTAGGTTTCTGTTACTCTCCAAGAACTGACAAGAACATGGATCATGATAATTCACTGCATGTTATTATTATAATCTGTGGCTTTAAGAGGCACTTAATTCAGTGAAAAGTCTAGAAGTGGAGGTGCATGTTTGTGGGGAAGGTGCTTAATATAGCATTAGGATTAGTTCTTGATAAAAGCCAGGGCGTTTGATAAGGACATTCCAGCCAAACAGTGAACGCACTCACCTTTATTGCTGTAATAAGCTTTATGTGTGAGCTGGACTGACTGAATAAACATCTCCTCATTCCTTATGTAAACTCACTGGAGTGATGGCTACCAGAGCAAACACACTGCATTCTCTCTCTCTCTCTCTCTCCCATTCTTTTTCTCTCTCTCTCTCTCGCTCTCACTTTCTCTCTCTTTCTTTCTCTCCCTCTCTCTCTTTGCTGACAAAGACCGTGCATGGAAAATAGCTGGATGGCACATAAACACTCAGAAGGGACACTGTACCCAGAGTCTTGGTCATGGGGGAGGATGTTGGTTTCTTTGCTGGAGAGACTGTATTCTTCTTCTTCATCCTCTTCTAATACAAAGCTTCAGCAGTTGCCCCAAAACTTCTCCTCCCTACAGGCCTGATCTGCTGCTTAATCCTCTACAGAAACAGCCGCTAATAGAAGCACATGAATAAATCAGCCACAAATACACCGTAAAAACAGGGCTGGCCGAGAGCCACAGCGGGTCAGCGCTCCCCTGCATTTCACACCTAGGCTCCAACTAATCACGTCCTCCAGGAATTGAAGAAGACGTGCTTGTGCTAGAACAGGGAAAAGGGGGTATGGCCCAGAGATAAGGGTACATGTGTCCAAGATGGCCATAGGACAAACAAAAAATAGAATTAAAATATACAGATACTACTAAGTACTACTAAACTACTACTAATAATAATTATTTATTGTGAATAATTATAGTATCATTATTAATATGTCCCCTCAGTTGGTCTGACATCTGAGGGCCAGGAGTCCACAACGAAATGACACTGGTAAGCTGGGAATGAAACAGAGATTAGCTATTTAAATGAAAGGCAGCTGAACTATATATATATATATACGGAGAACCATATATATATAGAACGGAGAACCATGCAAATCACGACGATCAAATATATATATATATATTTGATCGTCATGATTTGCATGGTTCTCCGTTCTAGGTAGCACTCTTAAATCTACTAAGTGATCTGGATAATTTCCTAAATCTGTTTATGGAGTTCACCCTTATAAGGAAAACTATTCTAGCTAACAGTGTCCAACTACCCCTCTCCCTCAAAGATCATCACCAAAACCTTTACAGTTACACAGTAAATAAGTGCAAATGTAATATTAAACTCTTTTTATTATAAATGACTTTAATGGATTTCTATTGGTCCATTCATCATAAAAGTCTTACAGGTTATAAAGAGCAATGAAAACAAGACAGAAATGTATGTGCATGTTTTTCTTTGGTCAGTGTTGAAATCCATGTTTCGGTGCCGGGTCAGCTTCCTTTCCATCAGCTTCTCGTTTAAAGATTTCTGTTCCCCCTTAAATGGAGCAGCAGCTACATTCTCTCGCCTCATGTGTCAATAGAACTGCTGCACCGTTTAAGGTGGACTGGAAAAGTTCAAGCAGGAAATTGGCGAGTAGGAAACTTTCCAGCCATGTCAGATTGACTTTTTGTTTCGTTTTCTTTCAAAAGTCTTTATTAAGATCTTTCAGATTCTTGCTGAATTTATTTGTACAGTCAATCACATAACAGCTGCATTCACACTGAACTAACTGAATGCCACTCAGTCGTTCTACCACTCAGATTAAATTATTATAATAATAATAATATTAATAATAATAATAATAATGTTATTCTTCTGGGTCACAGGTGGATGGTGGAGCCTATCCTCGTGCTTATTTAGAAAAAAAGTAGAAAAACACGCTGGACAGGCCGCCAGTCCATCACAGGGCCAACACACCAACGCGTAGGGGGCTTTTTAGTACCTCCAATTCACCTGACCACATGTGCTTGGACTGTGGGAGGAAACCCACACAGACACAAGGAGAACATGCCAACTCCACACAGAAAGGGCCCTGATCACCTGGGGATTCAAACCTAGGCCCTTCTCGCCGTGAAGCGACAGTGCTACCCACTGCACCACGGTGCTGCCCCCAATGTTCATTTCTTCATTTATTTTTAATGCAAGCTTCACGCGCCAGGTTTCTTTAATTAGAATAAAAAATAGACACCATAAATAATCTATATCTCTGTATATTTCCTATCTATTCTGTTTACTGCCATAAACGACTAGTTAATCAGGCGGCTCAGGTTTATAACAGGTTTATTATGTTATATGACATTCGTTGTTGACCCTTGTAATCTTCTGTGAGTGTGTGTGAGAGAGTAAGAGAGAGAGAGAGAGAGAGAGACAGAGAGAGAGAGAGATGTAGTAGACATGTCAAATCTAACTGAGCCTGTGTAGCAACCATAATTTAATCCACATGATTCTAATCTCATAATCTCTGTCAGGAGCTGTGGACGGAGACATCTCACGCGAGCAGGGCAGCCGAAGGCAATCTCATTGTGGTCAGGATGGTGTCTACACCATGTCCAGCCTCACAAAAAAACTAAGAGAAAAGGGGTCACTGAGCGGCAGCATGTAACGGAAAAACAAAATAAAGTTCTTATAACATCTAAAAAGTTTTAAAACATGCCCATCACTCCCCAAAACATGGTCATGTCACATGTGAGCCTGTTTAGCCCACTCATCCACACTGAAGTAGTACAGAGTGTTGTTACTGCAGACTCTCTAAAATGAAGAGATTAGTGTCCTGTTTCAGATCAGACTACTTCATAAACGAGGAACGGGGCCTAATCTAGCCTTCTACGTGCTATGATGTGCTACTGATGCTATTAAAGGCTATTTAATAACAATGGCTACCTCAAGATGTCTGTATCATATAAACTAGCTAATCTGGATTAGCTTCTTTATGGGAGGTGCTGTAATATGGGTGAGTATCAGCGAGATCTGTGACTTTAGTCCAGTACCAATCTGGTACTGAAAGTACTGAAAGTACCTCCCACTGATTTCTGCTCTGCTGGGTGACTCATTTAAGTGAGTCTACTGGTCTACTAGCCTACTTCACTACCCTAATGCTATTCTGCCTAATATTAACTGGAAGGTTATTTTGGGGGCTGGTTTGTTTGTTGATCTGTTTGAATCTTAACGCTGAAGGGAATGTCCGGGTAGTGATCGGGGCTGTCTGAGGTCATTTAGGCAAATTGATACTTTATCCTATATGAACCAGCCAGTTACATCCCTTACAAGTGCCTGAACCTCCTCTAGAATAGGACAGCATAATGGTACAGTAATAAGCCAGGAAGTGTTAGGGGACCCCGGTGACCACAGGCCCCTAAGCAGCTGCTTATGTCTCTTATTACATAAGTGAGGCCAACACAGACGAGGCACAAGCAGAACAGGAATCATGTATATACATTGGACCCAAAAACAAGGATAAATGTAGTACAATAATAGCGAAAAAAGGGGGGAAACAAAGACCACAGGCTCATTAAAGGAGCAGTTTGTAAGACGCCACAACTAGTTATCGCTGCAACCTTGTCAAGAGCTTCAGCCATCGTTACATTTTCTCCTCCTTGTATTGGTTACCTGTCATTAAAAGATCTAAGCTGGAACAGGTCCCTCAGCATGACTGATAAGAGATTAGTTATATTCTGAGCAGTGCTACTTCCTCATCCTCTTATGTTGGACTGATTAGACTTCCTGCTACAGGGACTTACTATCGTAGCTTCAGGTACGAAGTGGTATTACAAGACAGGACAGGGCGCGGCTAGCTGGTCAGCATGCTAACTTCAGTAGATATCTCTGCAATCTGGTATATAGATGTATTTGACATACTGTCACAACTGTTATTTCTTCATACTCTGCTGATAATTCTAGTTCATTTTGGAATGTTTTAAACAGACAATTTTACATATTGCTCCTTTAATGTGTCTGTTGTGGTATGACTTTCCCCATGTTTTAGTCAAGGTCGGCTCTCATGTTGTTAACAAAATTGTTGTTAGCTTCCTCTGATGCGTACCACCTATCTACATGAACCTATCATTGTATTTTGAGCTACAGAATCTTCAGCATTTGTGAATGAACATTGAAATAATTAGCACCACTTATTTATGCCTTTGTTCTTCAACGTTAAATGTAATATTGCTTTTAACATATATAAATATATAAGAAATAAACATATATGAAATATAAGCCTGTACATTAGAAAGGTTTGCAGGCACCGACTCTGCACCGGATTTGCTGCAGCAACAGTCTCTATACTTCTTGGAGGGCTTGACGCGAGAAATTGGAACATTGCTGTGAGAATTGAATTCAGGCACAGGAACACTGGTAAGTACAGGTATTGATGTTGAATGATCAGTTCTGGATCACTCAAACTCCTTCGCTCTAGAGTACTCAGTTCCGCTGCTCCACAGCTCAGAGCAGGAGGTTTATAGTCTTCTGGGAAACAGCCAATAGTGACACTCCTCTGATTCACACTGAGAGTGTGATCGGTCTGATCTGAAGACCAGTCAGACAAATACAAAGGACAGGAAATTACATCACTATGCACTTATGAGCTTGTAAACCTGGATGACCTAATATCTGTTTTTCCTTCTCATATTCACTAATCACCTCGGTATTCACTATTACACAGGAGTTAACAAGAACTGCTTCGGCTGGTTTACATTCCAGTAATCAGCACCGATCTCCCATAGCAACCGCGCGTTGGTGACATCCTCTAAGAATGAATTCAGGAGGAAATTATGGATCACATGTGAGTTTCAGGTGAATTTCAGGTGACTATCAGATGACTATCAGGTGAGTCCGTGTGTAGAGTTTAGATTAGGTCTGCTTTAGGACAGAGTTGCTATAAAACAGCATATATTTGTAACAGTTCTGGATTAAATGAGTAAAAAGAAGACGGTATTAGTCTTTTTGTCTCTGTATCATTGTATCTCCCTATCATTGTATCTCCTTTCCTCTCTTTCTCCCCATTTGTCTCTTTCTTTCTCTCTATCTGTTGTCTTTCCTTCTCTTTTCTACCCCATCTTTCTTATTTTCACTCTCTCTTAATTTGTCTTTCTTCTTGTGCCTTTAATCCTACTCTCTCTTCCTTTCCCTTTCTCTCTATATAGTCTCCTTTTTCCTTTCTTCTTGTATCTATTGCTCATTCCTTCTCTCACTGTTTTTCATTTCATTTTTCTCTCTATTAATCTTTCTCTTTCCTTCTGTCTTTCTCTCTTTCTCTCCCCAACACTCTTTGTCCATTTTCTTTATTTTTTTCTTATTCCTTCTCTCTCCTCTTACCTTTTCTCTCTTTCTTTTTTCTTCTCTCTCTCTCTCCTTCTCTTTTTATTTGTTTCCCTCTCTTGACTTTCTCTCTTTCTCTCTCTCTCTCTCTCTCACTGTATTTTTTGTCTTTACTTCTGTACCTGTCTCTCCCTCTCCTCTCTCTCCTTCTCTTTCCTTTTGTTGCTCTCTCTCTCTCTCTCTCTCTCTCTCTCTCTCTCTCTCTCTCTCTCTCTCTCTCTCTCTCTCTCTCGCTGCTGTTTCTCCTCGTCTGGGTTTGTGTTAAATTTCCGCTTCCTCCTGCGGCTCCTCCTCCTCGCCCCCCTCCCGGCCCTGCGGACTGTAAACACGGACTGGAGCGTTCAGCGGTCCGTTCACGTCTCTGAACGGACGGATGCTTTTGCTCGCTCTGTAGGGGCTTTTCGGAGCTGCGGAGCTTCAGGACAACTACCCCCTGAAACCCCTCTCCCCCGCCTCTCTCCCCACCTTCGCCGTCGGTGTGCTGCTTGTGAAGCTCCAGCATGTCTGAGCGCGGCGGGCTGCCTCGGGCTGGCGGAGCTCCGTCCCCTCAGCCCACCAAAGCGGTCAACATCAGCTCCAGCCGGCCCGTCCACATGAACCTGTACGCCACCTGGGAGGTGGACCGGTCCTCCCCGAGCTGCGTGCCCAGGTAAGACGCTTCTTGTGCGGCTGGAGGAAGAGGGTGAAGCCGCTGTTCTTCCTGCCGGATGCACCGCCGTCTTGTGCGTGTTTCAGCAGCACACAGATTTGCTAGTCCGATAAAAAACAGCACGTTTACTCGAAACACGCCCGTTTAGCCGCAGAGCTCGTTTAAAAATGTGCATTTTGGGGGCAAATGTTGCGCCAGAGCTGGACGCTGCATGTTTTCACCGCTAACGTTACGTGAACGTTACTTCTCCAAAACAAAGACAGACACTGGTGGTGCACAATGTTCGTCCACCTGTATAACAGCTTCAGTTCAGTAAGAAAAACACAATTTTGCACCCATTTACACGGTTTCTGTGAAATTTCTCTGTCTTTGAACGCTGCGTGTTTCTGCTGGTTTGAGTAATAACGATAATGATAACGGTCACTTACTCCAAAACAAAGACTGCGTCCAAACCACATACCACCATACTACATGTATATGACCACCGCACCGCACCTGTATACTAAAGACCACTGTACTACACCGCACCTGTATACTAAAGACCACTGTACTACACCGCACCTGTATACTAAAGACCACTGTACTACACCGCACCTGTATACTAAAGACCACTACGCTACACCTATATACTAATGACCACTATACTACACCTGCATACTAATGACCACTATACTGTACCTGTATGCTAATGACCACTATACTGTACCTGTATACTAATGACCACTATACTGTACCTGTATACTAATGACCACTATACTGTACCTGTATACTAATGACCACTATTACATCTGTATACTAATGACCACTATACTGTACCTGTATACTAATGACCACTATACTACACCTGTATACTAATCACCACTATACTACACTGATATACTAATGACCACTATAATACACCTATATACAAATGACCACCACACTACACCTATATACTAATAACCACTTTACTACACCTATATACTAATGACCACTATAATGCATCTATATGCTAATGACCACTATTCTATACTTATATACCAATGTCCACTAGGCTGGTCTACATCTGTACACTAAAGACCACTATGCTATTCTACATCTATACATTAACGACCACTGTAATATATCTATATACTAATGACCACTATTCTATACTATATGTGTATACTAGTGACCACTGTACTCCATCTGTTAATAAAAGCATCTCTCAGAGAGATATTACTGTTTCTGCTGCACAGTTTTGTATGATAGTTTGTGGTTTTGGATGTAGCCGAGTGAATAGAGACAGACCCGAAGCATGCCACTCAGAAAAATACAGACAGCCGGATATGTTTCTGAAGCTAGTCAGGTTTAATGAAGCTAGTCAGGTTCAGCACAGCTGGCCACTTTCTGAATGTTGTGTTGAACTGATAGGGTGTGAAAAGTTGTGAGAGTGGATTCGAAGATGATTCTAGTGATCAGCTTAGATGAACACGAAGTTTCAGAATGTTTGGATGTGAAATGGTTTATTATACAGAAACTCTTTCATGATGCTGATAGGAACCAGAGATGATGTGTCTACGGCACAAATCAAGCCATTTTACTGACGGTCCAAATGACCCAAGAACCTACACGTGTCTTACGAGTGTGTGTATGTATATGTGCGTATTTGTGTGTTAGTAATAAGAAAATAGTGAAGAAGAAACAGCATAGACCAGCATCTCGTCACTGACTAAAGAAAAACATGTTTCTTCAGAATGCTGAGTTTATAGGACTGAGCAAAAATGTTCTTCATTTTTAATGTTCTTCACTTTTAAGATGTAAAGAGAGTTTATTCAGAGCAAGTTTTGGAGTGTTTCTATTGGTCCAGTCATCATGAAATTTGTGCAAAAGGTTGGATACTGAGCTCAGGGTTTATTTTTTTAGAGAGTAATAATTTGTTATGTTTTTGATGCTTTTTGGTGTGTTTATTAAGCTGGCCCGCAGCAACTGAGGTCAATGAGCTGTTCACTAACAATACCAGCATATTGCTGCTGTTGGAACATGTTTTTCAGTTTTTGACAAGCGCCTGTTGCCATTTCATGATCAGCAGAGATCAAAAGAAATGGCTTAAAATGACTTAAGCATAAATTCCAAATGAAAAACAAGGTACCTCTTCTTTGAAATTAAGCTTTTGAAGATACAAGATTGTGTTCCGACAGCAGTGATATGTTGTGTTTTGATGCTGGTATGCTGGTGACCAGCTAAACCAGACCAGTATATGCTCACTTGTTCTATTTTGTACTTTTGTACTTTATGTACTAATGACCTGTAGATACATTTAGAACTGCATCTTAGGCCCGAATCTCTCCATATAAACATGTATTTGGCAGTTCTGTGTAATAACCTTTTGGGTCCCCGTCTCTGCCATTAGGAACATTTCACTTCCGACTGTGGTGAATGAGGCAGAACTTTGAAAACATTACTGGAATTCCCCCTTATGGGCAAAGAGTGAGACTCCTCTGTGGTTGGCACATTGTGCCCATTGACTCATCTTCTCAGTGTTGTGTGGAGGTGGCTGGCATGAGTGTGAGGCCTTCAGAAGAAAACAGGTATAGAACTGCCTCATAAGAGCCCTGGCCGTGAAACTGTGTATGTGAAGGTTTTCAGTCGTCCACGTCACTGAGTTGTGTAATTATACTAACTCAGAGCGGCTGGACTTGTGGTTTAATACTAAAGACGTTATCTGCGCAGTGTTGTTTCTGTAGACCGAGGTTGTGATTTAATCCTGAGGACGTCTTCTACTTACTATTGTTCTCTAGGCTGCCGTGCACTGGACTGTTAGGGCTTTAGGGGTGATGCATTAGTCTGCATTAATACCTCTCACTTCAGTCCCATGTGTAGTTTTGAGGATTGGCATTAATAATGAATTTGAACTTGTTTTTATTTTACACTGGCACACACAGCTAGAGTGGAGTTCACCCCCAGCTGCTTAACCAGAGCTTAATACGGCTTAATGAGAGATACACGACACCCGTGTGTGTGTGAAAGTGAGACGCAGCAAGGTGTGTGTGCGCATGCAGAGAAAGTGTCTGTTGTTGTTTGTTGTTGAACGTCCAGAGTGTCTGCTGAGCGTTGAATCGTTCCAGTCGCTGTGTCTTTGCTCTGTGTCTGAGAAGCCTGTGGGAAAGTGCATGACTTATGTCTGAGCACACAAGAAAATCGTGACTCATCACAAACCCGTGCTGTATCTTAGAAAACAACGTTTCCTGAGTTATATGGGACGGTGCGTAGACTGGCCATAGCGGCCAGTATGCTGTTCTCAGATTGCACTGATTGGGAACCTCTTCGTGACTAGGGTTGTGTATTGGCAAGAATCTGGCGATATAATACATATCGTGATACAGCGGTCACGATTCAATGTATCGTGATATATTGCGATACTGCAAGCAAAGTGATATATTGAGATTTTTCAAATCCTACTATTAAAACACACCACTGTATGAACAGGTTTTTCAATGCTTACAATAACACTGCGCCCTTGTGCTGCTTGTTTTTGTTGGAGTGGAGCTGAAAATGGATTACAACACTGCCATCTAGTGGTCAGAGGTTTAAAGACAACACACAATGATTCACTGTCTTCCAGGAATCTGTGTATTGATACTGTGGTTTTGAGAATCGATGCAGTATCACCAAACATAACATCCTGATATTTGATATTTTCTTTACTTTCTTACACCCCTAGTCGTGAACGACTTAGTTATGCTCTAAAAGGTTGGTGGGCGTAGTATTGTAGCTGTTGATTAGCTGGCATGCAAATGAATGTGTTGATTTTTGTGATATTACAGTAAAAGCCTATAGTAGCTGTATTGGCTCATCAGCTGTTTTGCCTTAACCAATATTAGGCAGCTTTTGATTAACGACAGCAGCTCAAGCTCAAGTAAACAAACATTCTTCACTGCTGCTCTCTAAGCATGTTAGAAAATAGAGCCTGCGTTGTTTTCCTGAGATCTGCAACATGTCCCAGTATGTGCGTCTCTTGCTTGTTGGGGGTATAAGCATATTGTCGCTGTCCAATGAAAAACAAGTATCTTCAAAATGGCACCTTTACAGGAGAGACCTAAGAAATACTTTCCTTTCCATGTAAATCAATGCAACCAGCATTTTGTCCAAGCTATTTTGGAGCACTTCTATTGGTCAATTCATCATGAAATTTTTACACAATATAAACGCCCGTGTTCAAATGATGTAGAAATCTCAAAATCGCCAAAAATAGAGATGCATGATTTTCATTGGACAGCGATGATATGATGATGACAGGGTCGTATGATGGCATGTATTTTTATCATGATGCATATTAAGAACTTGACCACTTTCACTCAAAAATCACATTGAGCCTGAAAACAAGTAGATCATTACCTCCCTGTTGGATAATCGTCCAGCTCCCAAGCCATGTTTGATTCAGATTGCAGATTTGATTCCCCAGCAGTCCGGCTATGCTCTCACTTTGCCTGGCATCGATCGGTAAATGAGCGAATGATTGCTGCTACTGGGATGTTTTCCTATCAGTGAGTAACGACGAGGAGTTACATTGTGGCCTCTTTAAATGCTGTGTTATCAGCACAAGCACGCCGGCTGCCTGTGTTTCTGTTCGGTTGAGTCTGTTCTCCTCTGCAGTCGGCGAGGGCTGAGTTGCCTCACGTCCTTTTGTTTGCACTGTGACCAATTTCGGCGCATGGCACGAGTCACGCTCCATTCCCCTCCATTTGATTGAGAGAGAGAGAGAGAGAGAGAATAAAGAGATTTGGTGGGTGAGAGAGAGTGAGAGAGAGAAGTTGCTAGAACGGAGAGAGAAAGAGAGAGAGGGGAAAAAAACATGGAGAAAAGAGACAAGAGATCAAAACAGTGGACAGAGGGATAGAAAGAAGGGTGAGACAAAACGGCCACAGACACCAGTTGAGATGTTTAGTGATTGGAGACAATTTTAATTTACACAATGCGCAGACGCGCCGTACAGCTGAAAACGGTGCAACAGTATGTCATACAGTGTAAACACGTCTACACCAGATGACAGCTCAGAGCTTGACATGAAAAATAACACATTAGTATATTTTACATTACCATTAAAAACATGATATGTATAACAATATTTAGTAGTTCTGGCTTTGATAAGTACATTCACACTGAAAAAGTAAATCACATGGAGGAAAAAATAACCTTTAAAAACAAGTACAGTGATTTTTATTCAGGATGTCATTTACTGCTTGGCCGTAAAGCCATTTAAACTGGACTAATTAGACTCTATTCTCAGTAAAACATGCAGACGGCTGGTGTTCTTTAACGCAGGTGAAATAGAAGGTATGCAACTTTGGTTAGGTTGAAAAATGGCCTGTGGTTTTGCCCTTGCATTTATAACCAGGGCTGAGTGCTATATTGACTTTTTAAGGTATGTGAGTATATTCTTGGATGAGATATGCAATGAAACACTACAGTTCTTAGTGTTTGGTATTTCATTAAAATACATAACCCACAATTTTGCCACGATGCTGAAACCCTTTCAGTTCAAAATGAGCTGCTTCAACTGTTGAACGCTGCCTTAAACCGCACAGCATGGCTGCTACTTACAGGTTGGGGTGGTGATCTTAATAAAGGTGGAACTGCTCCTCTCTTCAGTCTCTTCAGTTTTTCTTCTAACGCCGAGCTAAGCTTCTCAATACTGTACCAGGTTTAAGAGACTCTCTGTGAATTGAAGCTGTACGGGATCTTCTTAAACATGTGGGAGCTGGGGTCAGCTTCTTAGCTACCAGCTTGTATTGCGCATTTGCCGTTCCACCTTCCACAGCTGCACCATTTAAGGCAGAACAAAACACTGAATTAAGAAGTCAGCGAATAGGAAGCCAACTTGAGCCTCTTTAAAGATGAGTACCAATCAAGCTTGCTGACAGTTCCTTGGAAAGGATAGGAAACGTGTCGACATCACCTGGACAGCCTGGGAGGGTAGATTTCTGTAAGGGGCTGCCCTTTTCATTGCTTTCACTCTGTTGGTATGAGTGATTTGGCAGGGTGTAAATATTAACGAGTCAACAGATACACAGCTGTTTAGAATTTTACAAATGACCTAAACACAGGGTTCATATTTGAAGGAAGAACAACAGTATTTGAGGTTCACGGTATGTCAGTTCTATAACTCTCCTAACTCTACATATTCTACTATTTCAATTTCAATGCCATTTTATGGCACCTTTGAAAACAATTTCCTTCAAATAGTCTTCAGTAAGAACAGCCTTAAGAACTCAAAAATCCATTTGAATGTTTAAATGTGTTTTATATTGTACAATTAGTTATGTTATGTTCTGTTATGTTATGAGCTGCTGTGGTAGGTTCCTCATAGAACCTTCTTTCAATGCTTCTGTATAGCACAAAAATGTGTTTGTTATTAGAGATGCAGGGATTGAATAACTATGTATCGATATCGGCCGATTTTCAATCAAAATATGCGATCGGCTGATATTTCTCTATTTTAGCTGATCCTGAGAGCTGATTGATGGCGTTAACCAAATGAGCCTAATTTCTGTATTTCCAGCTAGCGTTTCATCCAGGAAGAGGAGCCCTCCGGCCAGCTCCCGCCAATTCCTATCTGAACCGCTAGGTGGAAATTCACACCCTTTTATTTGGTTTGTTACCGTATGTGACTCATCCAGGGCGTCCTATAACATCTGTAAAATCAACGTGTCTCGTGGGGGAACCAAAACACAGACATTTGACACTACTAATCTGATTTGGCACCTAAAAGAACACCACACAACTGAATACAGTGAGTATCAGCAAACAGCTAGCGCAGCTAGAACAAAACAAACAACCTAGAACACCACACAGACCAGATCTGACCGGTACGAACAGTACAGAGCTAAAGGAATCACAGTCAGAGTGATTGAGTTTATAGCGTTATATAACCACGTTTCAACCATGTTTCATGACTCGCTTGCACTAATAACTACATGTAGCCCTGCTGTGGCATATAGCTCCGCCCTCGATCAATAACGGCTATCGGCCAATCGCACTGAAAGATGATCGGCGATCGGAATCAGCCTCAAAAACACTTTCTCAAAATCTCTATTTGTTACTCTTTTCAATATTTCTTCTCTAAGAGTGTATGACAGTTTGAGGCAAGGATAAGATTGGCATGTAAGAACATTTCTTTATTTATTTGTTTGTTTTATTTTATTTTTTAGGTTTTTTTTTTACACTGAACTGGCTGATTGCAAATCATTAATCACAGTAGGAATCCCTGTCATGAGCTCTTACCCACCGCTGCCCTGATTGCACTGGTACTGCTGCTGCCTCTGATGGGGTTTTGCGATGGAGAGAGAGAGAGAAAGAGAAAGAGAGAGAGAAAGAGAGAGACACCATCTCGAGCTCCAAGTGTTGCTCAATATGAGTGCAAGCTGTGGCAACCTTTACGAGACATGCGGAGAGTGCGTATTAGAGCAGCGGCGTGAGGTGTATCATTATTCGCACAAACAGACACACAGGCAGACAATGGGGAGTGATGAGACAGAGAGAGAGAAAAGGTGAGAGGCTCCTTCACTTTAAAAAGTAATTGCCACTGCAGTAAGATCTTGAGAGAGAGAGAGAGAGAGAGAGAGAGAGAGAGAGAGAGGCATCCATGTCTGGCCTATCAATATCCAGGTCCCAGTGTCTGCAGAGCGCGCTTCAGTGATACTTTACTCACAGACGCTCTCACCTGAGGCCTTTGGCTGAAGTTACAGTTATAGTTTTGCTGCAGTTTCACGGTGAGGCAGGGTCTGCTGCGTCTTTTAGGACCGCCTTTAATTATTATTATTATCCAAACCTTAAAAAATCTCGTTAGATTAGAGCATTAATGAGTTCCCGAGACTGCTAATGATACTGTGGAGCTCGGCTTTAGCCATAAAGAGAAAAAGGCTCCTATGAAAGACCATATATAACATGTTCCCAGTCCTAGGAGGCACCATTAAACTGTGCAGAGAACCAGTTAAACAGTTGCATAGCTCTTGCAGTGCTGGCGGTTCTGTATGTCCTTGAAGACTCGTTTTTATAGGTGATGCAAATAGATAGATGGATAAAAGCGTTATTAATCCTCAAGGTTGTTACGGATTTATGCCAAGAGTGTAGCAGTTGTATTTAAATCTCTCATTTACTGTCTTTCATAGAAGCTGCTGTCAGTGATTGAGTTATTGATCAGTTAGATCAATAGATTTGTAACAGTAATTGATGCTTACTGTCAGATACTGCATTTGTTTTGTATTTATTGTAATTGTGCTTTTAAGCTGTTGGTGTACTGAAAGTAGAGACCTGCTGGAGAAGTTTTACATGACAGTTAAGGTTTTATTACCGTTTTGCACGTGATCGTGTTACGGTGCTGTGATTTAATTTGAAATAAAACTGTATTTCTCTGATCTGTGTAGCGTAATTAAACCTCTATACAATCAAGAACAGAAAAATCAATTCAGTTAGTGAGCTAGAACTAAAAACCTTGAACATAAAATATGCATTATCTCTTATTTAAAGCGTCAACAAACAATGCTAATCACAAAACAGGCCTGTATTAAAACTGCACTGTGTAATATTCGAGGACTTCAGATGTGTAATTGTGCGGAACATGTGGAGTAACGTTTTGTGACGGACTCCTTTTCCGAGCAGATGAATCTTCTAATTGCAGTCGTGTTGAGGGAGCATTCAAAACGCAGTTTGTCTGAACTTGAAGAGCGTGTCTTCTAAGGATGTGAGTGAATTATCTACCATCGTCTATGCCAGTATTATTGATTTTGCTTTTAAGATCCAAACATCCAGCCGGTCCTCTCTGTATGAGTGTGTGTGTGGACTCTGTAACTGGGGTAGTGACTAGTGTATTTTAAACCATTACCAGTGTTTGCAAATTTCAAATTCTCTTAAAGGGCCCATTCTGTGACACGGGCCCTCTAAATTACTGAACTTTGTTTAATCTACTCAGCTTTTTAACTTATTAATGCAAGTGTAGTAACATGTACTTGCACTTCTTGTATAATTCTTAGTTACTGAGGTAAACCCAGTTCTGGTGAATGCTATGATGTGATACGATTATGAAATGAAATCAAATCAAAGTCTGTTTGTCACATACATAGCCATACATGGTACAGCTAGCAGTGAAATCCTTTCATGTGAGCGAGCAGTTGTCAAAGCATAAGATATATGTGTGTATATTATATGTATAATATAATAATGTAATGTTTCCAAGTGATTTTGGAGCATTTCTATTGGTCCATTCATCATGAAATTCTCACACAGTGTAAACGGCAGCTGCTGTGTTCAACACATATATAAAAATAAAATTCAACAAAAATGGGGATGCACATTTTTCCTTAGACAGTGACGATATATTACTTCCGCGTACAGACAGGAATGCTAACAGCCAGTGGATACCAGTCCCACTGAGTTACTCAACAGAACAGCAGTGATGCCGAAAGCCTTTGGAATCCTCAGAAATTCCTTGTATAGCAAAGGGTAGCCATTAAATACTGTATGAAAACAGTCAGTGGGTTTAAAATACTGTCATCGGGTCAGAGTTTATACCAGTGCATGGCTAATGATGGGATGTGCTTTATCAGTACCTCAGTCATTACACTCATCTGTCTAATTCTTTATAAATTCCTTTATAAATTCCTTTATCAGTTCCTGATTAGTTTTTGGTTTGAAGTAACTTTGCAGGAGCATAGATACAGAGTTGGCTGTCATGAATGATGCAGATGTTTTTGCAATATGCATCCGTCAGAAAATGCGTTGATAACCTCAGAGGCGTGCAGTTCTGAGGGATTGGATAGTTCGGCTGGTTTAGGTTAGGAGTAAACCGTGTAAACAGAGGAAAGTGGAAACGTAGTGTGTTGCCATTTCTGTTTAAATGATTGAGTTGAATGAATTTGTCTGTTTGAGGTAACTTGTTAAAGAAGCGCTAATCCCTGAAATAGACTGTATATAATAGGGCTGTGCAATACTGACAAAAAAATCTGGATATTTTCGGTAATTTTTTTGATACAATAATAAACAATATTGTTCATTATTTCAAAATGTGTTTGTAAAAGTCTTTTATTTTACTAGCTTGCACTTCTTAAAATATACTAATATCCATTCATTATCTTCTGCCATATCCCACTAGAGCCAGTCCCAGCATCATCGTGTGAAGGCTCTGTTTTAATGAATGACTCCAGAATGATTCCAGACACCTTAGCTGGTTTAGGTCTGTCTTGGATAGCGCACTCCCGAAGCTCTTCATACTCCTCATACTCTGTTCATACTCCTCATACTGTCTTTATACTCCTCATACTCTCTTCATACTCCTCATACTCTCTTCATACTCCTCATACTCTCCTCATACTCCTCATACTCTCTTCATACTCTCCTCATACTCCTCATACTCTCTTCATACTCCTCATACTCTGTTCATACTCCTCATACTCTCTTCATACTCCTCATACTCTCTTCATACTCCTCATACTCTCTTCATACTCCTCATATTCTGTTCATACTCCTCATACTGTCTTCATACTCCTCATACTGTCTTCATACTCCTCATACTGTCTTCATACTCCTCATACTGTCTTCATACTCCTTATACTTTGTTCATACTCCTCATACTCTCTTCATACTCCTCATACTGTCTTCATACTCCTTATACTCTGTTCATACTCCTCGTACTCTGTTCATACTCTGTTCATACTCCTCGTACTCTGTTCATACTCCTCATACTCTCTTCATACTCCTCATACTGTCTTCATACTCCTTATACTCTGTTCATACTCCTCGTACTCTGTTCATACTCTGTTCATACTCCTCGTACTCTCTTCATACTCCTCATACTCTGTTCATACTCCTCGTACTCTCTTCATACTCCTCATACTCTGTTCATACTCCTCATACTCTGTTCATACTCCTCATACTCTGTTCATACTCCTCATACTCTTCATACTTGTCATACTTGTTGGGAGATGATGGAACAGGTTAGCTGTGTAGATCTTTAATGGCTACTTTCTTACAAAGTCTGTAAACTGCCATCTTCTGAGGGACGTCAGTCTTTTCAGATCCAGACCAGCTCCACACGAGTGAAGATGATCCTCACCGAGGAGTTTAATCTGAGGCTGTAGTCTGCGAGGCTGGCTATGTAAGCCTGCAGTGCTGAGTGGAGTCGAGGTGTTTCGATTGTTGTTGTTTTTTTCACGGTCAGTATCGAACTCTATAACGTCAGCGCGCACATCATTAACATGGCAGTTCAGATATTTTCATAAATGATATATATCGCACCCTCCTAGTACGTATGAATAAAATATAAGGTTATTTAAATTGGAGTAACATTTGAGACAGTCAATTTAAGTATGAGTTTACAGAGAGGCCTGTATAACTTTATATAATTTTATATTTTAAGTTATATTTGCTGTTCTTGTTGTTATTATTTTATTGTTCTGATTATTTATTAGTATTTTATATATAATATATGTTGGGTTTTTTTTTGCCAATGTTGGAGTTTTAGGTTCCTCTCAGTTCTGAGCTGTCAGGTTTCTGCCAGCATTTCTCCTCCACAGCGGCACGGTCTTTATCTGTCAGTCACTTTCAGACTGTGCAGGACGTGTTGGAGGCGGAGTCACGCAGGAGAACTCGGAGTGATGTGTTTAAAATGTTCGGCATGTTTTTCAGCTTCTCTCACCGCCTGCGTGCTTTGAGACAGGTGTGGGAAATTCCCATGACTCGAGCGGTCCAGGTCTGTCTTTTTTCTTTTCGGGAACGTTCACACTGCTTCAGCCGAGTTGTTGCCCGTAGGTGGTTTTGTGTCGATGGTTGTTGCTGGGTCTTTCCAGCGAACTGATTAAAATGGATTTCCAGTTTCATTTTCTTTGGTCTCCTGTATTCGTCTAGTTCTCTTTCCCTTTTGCTCACACACACACACACACACACACACTCACACACTCACACACTCACACACTGTCACTCTCACTGTAGTTAGGCTTTGTTTCCAGTCACCTGGAAAGTGACACGGACGAGAATAAAAATATCCCACGTGTCCGCTGTGAAACTTCAGACGCTTACAGCTGAACCTGCAGGCTATTTTAAACCGAGGTCTTGGTAATGCTTTCAGGTTTATTTTCAGCATTTCATGGACGCTTCTTACTGGAAACACTTGTCGGCCATAAACAGTCTCATCCTTGTGTTTATGCCTGCGCGTGACACAATGACCCGACTCCTTGCACAGAGAATGAAAGTGCTGTTATGCTTCACTCAGTAGACGAACAACAAAACTATTCCAATAAGTATGTGCCAGTGGTTTCTTTAAGAATTCGTCTTGACTAGGGTTAAATCTGATTTTTCCTCTAATACTTTTCACAAGTTTAATACTTTTCACTATTTTTTTCCTCGTCAGATTAAGTTCTGCTTTGAATTCTGTTCACATACTGCTAGAGATTTTAACCAAATCTGATAGACGGAATTTCAACCTCCCGTTAAACTGGATCTCCTCCATAAAGTACTGTTATTTCACTTCTAGTTACTAGGGCTGTGTATTGGCAAGAACCTGGTGATACAATACTTGATACAGCGGTCACGATTCGATATATCTCGATATATTGCAATACTACAAACAAAGTGATTAAATTGCGATGTTTCTAATCCTACTATTAAAACACACCACTATATGAACAGATTTGCCAATGCATACAATAGCACTGCGCCCTTGTGCTGCTTGTTAATGTTGGAGTGGAGCTAATTCACTGTCTGCCAGGAATCCGTGTATCGATACTGTGTTTTTAAGAATCGATACAGAATCATCAAACATAAAATCCCAATATTCGATATTTTCGATATTTTCTTACACCCCTACCAGTTACTATGGCCTTCAAGTACGAGTTATTATTCATAGTTTTTTATTATTGTTAGCAATGATAATAATAATAACAATAATGATGATGATGATGATGATGATGATATTTGTTATAATAATAATAATAATAATAATAATAACAATAATAATAATAATAATTGTTGTTGTTGTTATATAATGATTACTACTTTTTTATTTTTTATTTATTACTTTTTTTATTTATTATTTTATTTTTGGTTTCCAAAACTAGATATATTAAAAGATAAAAGACAAAAAAGAGAAAATGGCACTCCAACAACCATGCAGGACTTGACAGATGATCAAAACTGTGTCATCAGATAAACAATAAATGCTTTCATTGTTGAGCGAGAGGAGAAAATTCGTCACACCTGGAAAAATCCACAGGTAATTCTATCTACCCCTCCACTGTGAGAGGACAGCTTACCACTGTGGGTCTGAAAGGATGTGAAGCCTCCACTGAGAAAAGGACTGAGACAAAATAAAGAAGACAATCTGCAAATCTAACAATGGGCTGCTTCAGAACAATAGACTGACCAACCCAGAGTCCTCAGTATCACTGGATGTGTTGGGGTTCACTCGGATTATGTGAAGCAGATTTGTAACTTTGAAGGTTTGGGAAAAATATTCCTGCAGACTTCTCTGAACAAACTCACAGCAAGTCTCAGGAAAAGGAGCTGTAGACTGTAATGAAGGCGAAGAGATGACACACTAAATACTTAAACACATAATACTCTAGTCAGTGTTTGAGGCGTGTGTGTTCTGTTTCTGTTTCTGAGTCTTAAAAGTGATACAGTGTGTGCACTGATTGGCCATGATAACTAAAAAGGACATAAAGAGTGATCTCTGACTTTTTTATGATACTTAAATCATGCGAATGGGAGATTGGACAAGGTACTGTGGGGGGGGGTTTAAAGTCTAAATAGCATTTCTTAAAGAGTTAAATGTCTCTGTAGTGAGGCAACACCGCTAAACAGATTCTCTCTGGTGAAAGTCATTGCCTGGCCAAGTAAACAGGAAACAGGAAATGTTTTTATTTGTACAGCACACCTACAGAAAAAGCCCCAGGTCCAGAAAACACCCAGCAAAAACAGGGTTAACTCTGAGAGGCACTGAAAGCATGCAACGTGCCGAGGCCTTACATGTTGATGGTGTTGTGAAAGATTGAAGGCGGCGGATAGCAGTCCTAGCACGGATTGAGTTTTTGTTCCTCTGCTGTGGTTTTTGTGTGTTGTTGTTTGTCAGTGTGATTACGGTGGACATCCGTCACTCTCCTGACGAAAGAGGGAGTAAAGATCTGCAGAAAGACCCTTTAGGCTTATAGTATTGCGTGTGATGGAGAGAGTAGATGAAGCTCTCTGAGCACTTTACTACTCTACTGATTCTCCAATACACTAACGAGCACAGTCACTTCAAACAGTGTGACTATATGAATATACTATTGTACACATGTGCAAAGTATTCTTTGACCCATAACATACTATAAAGCATACAATCATACGTGTAATCATATATGATCCAGTATGTTCTGCTGGTAGTATCCCAAAAGCCTAACCCAGTATTGCGTAGGGGTCGTCTATGATGATGGAAGGAGCTGTCACTAGTACCCGTTATTGCTTATTAGAGTACACTATCTGTAGATTTGTGAACTGTTATAGCAACATTGGCTTTAACAATGCTGATATTGTAAAAGGTCACAGTATGCAAATGAGCCTCTAACCCATCTCTAAATGTTCTACTGCATGCTGTGAGTGTTCTGACCAATCACAGACACTGCTGAGTTTCAGTGGCAAAAGCCTTGAGTTTAATCCTCACAGCTCTTTGGTATGACTGCATTGATTAGATGGTGTGAAAGTTGACAATGTTGATTATGAAATAGTTTTATTGTCGGCGAAATCCTTGACTTTCTTTTTAATAAAGTGCTTCTGACAAATTGTAGTACCCTACAGGAATTGTAGAGGGCGGTATGGCTTTAATAATACTGATGCTCGTCAATCTCTTATTATAATAGACACAACTCAGCCACACTTTTGGCTTGTCGTAGTGCTGGTGGTACATTGCTGGACATAAACGCTGATGCCCCTTATTTTGTCTATTAAGCTCCTCCTACTAACCCTGTTTACAAGCAGGTCACCAAACTTGAGAGTTAGTTTCAGGCTATTGGCTCGCTGTGGGCCTCTGTTCTGTAGCGTTCCTATCCGTTCATTCCAATTTAATCCGTCTCTCCCGCTTACTAACTGCCTCGCTGAAGACGCTCGAGCTGCCAGCCAGAGTATGTGGTTTTAAGCGTTTGGCATGACTGTCCTTAATAATAGAGTCTCTTTTTTCCATCCTTATTTTCATCCTCTTCCCCCTCTCTGTTCACACAGGTCACTATTTCTCCTGGATTTTATTATTCTATTTCCATCCCTCCATCCTCAAACATTCTCTTTGATTTGAAGCAGGCAGCAGTAAATTAATTAAAACTCACTCAGTAATAAAACCTTCCCGACTGCTTCAGAAAGATAATGAAGCCAAACAAAGTGTCTGATTTGTTAAATGACCCCGTATCAGCTACATTTCCTCTTTTTTTATTTATTAAATTTTTTTTTTGGGAAGTAAAAAGACTTTGAAATGGTACATGATGTGGTCAAAAGTATGTGGACACCCCTCCTAATTATTGAATTCAGACCACACCCGTGCTAACAAACTTGGCACTGTCAGATCTGCCCCTGGTCAACTGTAGGGGCTGTAGTTACGAAATGGAGGCATCACAAACTTTCTTCTCATGGACTATGCAGGTCCAGACTCTGCGAGCACCATCAGCAAAAATCTGTGCATTGGGAGCGTCATGTAATGGGTTTCTATTGCCGAGCAGCTGCACTAAGATCACCACGCCTGGTGGTGTCAGCTGGACTGGACTGCGGAGTGTCCATAAGGAATGAAGAGTCATGCTTACGGCTGTTTGGTGAATGAATCTAAGTTCAGGTGTTATATACCAGAATGCAAAGCACCAGCATTAAAGTTTATGGTCCGGGGCTGTTGTCCAGGGTTCTAGTGAAGGGTGATGTTACTGAGTGTGGTATGCAGGAACTCCATTGGCCTGCACTGAGTGCTGATCTCAACCGCTCTGATTCCAGTAGACATGTTTAAAAATCTTCTGGAAGGTCTTCCCTGAAGATTGGAGACTGCTATAGCTGCCAAGGCAGGCCAGCTTTATTGTAATACCCATGCTTGTGGAACATGATGTCCCATTGAGCTGAGCTCATATAGGTTTGACAGTCATTTGTCCACATACTTGTATGTAGGTGTCGGATCTGGACACTAAGCTGTGAAAATGAGTTAATTTGATAGATTGCACCATCATATTGGTCTTATTGGCACAGCAAAACAGCCTGTTTGATTTTTAAAACTGATCAAAAGAGGTTGGAAATTAATACCCAATTGAAAAAATATCTCTTCTGAGTAAGTAAAACCCATGCGACCTCAGAAAAAAATCTGAAATGCAAAAAAATGATAGAATGCGAGCCCTTTATAGATAATGCTGTATGTTAATATCCCTAAAATAAACCCAAATTTAATCAGTAGCACTAGTGCACACACAATATTAATCTTGTAACACACTGACCTACTAACACACTGACTTCACAGCCCTTTTCAGCTTCTGAATTTTTAACAATAATAAAATATTACTAGCCATGTGACCCATTCCTAAAGGGTTGCAGAGGCTTTAAATGAATAGGCCTGGGCACAGGCTCTTGCGTTCCTTTCCTCATTCCATCTTTCTCTACTTTATTCTGCATGTGTTCGGGTCCAGTCTAATGTTTTATTAAAGTCACGCTGATCTGCTCTGGAGCAGCAGGGTCTGAATGTTCTTTACCTTACCGGGCTCAGCGGCGGGTTATTTTAGGTTCACCAAAAGCTCAGTCGATTATGGGCAAAATGTCATCATATATTATATTATTTTATATTCTTTGTCCCCGAGTGCAACTGATATGTGTGTATGTGTTTGTGTGTGTGTGTGTGTGTGTGTGTGTGTGTAAGACCTATTGTGTAAGAATTTCTTGGAAGTATCACAATATTTGCTGTAACACTTACCTCAGGGGCTGTCTTAGCCACTTGTTTACATCGGAGGGAGAGAATGTAATGCTATCTAGCAGTTAGACGCTTAAAAATAATGTAATATGTAATAAGAATCACTTTTAATTACATTTAATTGAACTTTTTAAACTATTCCTTTAATTAAAATTTCACACCATGTGTTTGAGTATCAGTGTGATCACTCAAGTGTATCAGTATGATCTTACACTCCTAGTTGATTGGCGGAGGAGCGTGTCAGTCATCGCTAGATCACCTCAGAGTTGGAAATCCTGAAGCGTGCTTGAGATATGTGTCAGTCTTGCACTTTCTTTGTGCACGCGAGTGCGTGTCATTGTGGAATAATTATCTCAGTCCTCGTCGTCATCGCTATAAGCGGAGTTTGTGAGTCAGAGGAAAGCTCGGGCCAGGTCAGGACTGAGATTATGACATCATGATGAAGATGACTTCATCGTCTTGATACTATATCATTCCGGTCCTTATTAATTGAACTGAGAGGACTGTAGGAGCACGAGAGTGGAAAGTGATGACGAGCTTAGATGGAGTTTTCTAATCAATACTAGTTGTTGGTTTATAATGAATCAGTCTGTGCTCGGTTTTAAAAGCAGAGATCAGAATCAGTGATGTACGGTATATGGTGTATTTACACACAAGGACATTACATTTGTGGTTTATAGTGTTGACGCCAGTCTAACAGTGACGATGACCTCACTGTCTCGAGACAGTGTCTCTCCAGCTCCCCCTATATTTTCACCATTGCTTTTAAAAAACTGAACTGCTTGTAGTAATGCATTGATCTGGAGATGATGATGGTTTAACTTAATACCATCTGGAGTTTAATAGTCAAATAGATCAGTTATGTAAATGTATGCATGTTTTTAAATGTGATTGGTTTCTTTGCCAGTATGTAACACAGTCATTGGTGTGTTTTATATATTTAAAAGAAAGAAATTCACGGTCATTTCAGAATATGAGGTAGAGTATTGTTGAATCCAATCAAATTGCTGCGAAAAGAGTTTTACGCCTCTATGAATCAGCTGTATAGAGAAATGGATCATGGACCAAGTATGCGTGTAAGTGTGCACAGGATGTTTGTGTGCTGCTGTTGTGCACACTCTACTCGTCTCTTGTCTTGCCTCAGCTTGCACTGATATTAAGCAAGATGTAGTGATTCTCTCTTCCTCTCTGGGCCCCCATATTGAGAAACCCTCGTCACAAGGCCGGTGCAGTGTCTGTGCAATCAGGCCAGCAGTCAGATTTAGGACTGTGCAGTAGTTTTTAATTGTTCTTGTGATCTTGGCCTCTGTGATCACAGGAGACTACAATATGCAAATGAGCGGCAGTGCAGTGCCATACAAGAGAGCTGCCATGTGTTCAACTCTTTAAACTTATTTGAACTGAGATTGTCGGCTCGCATCCATGTTCCAGTCAATCAGGTCATTGTACAACTGTGTTTAATGCAGAAATCTTGTAGTTGTGTTTGTTAACAGGGGCTAAATCAATATAAACATATTAAGTCAACGTCTCTAAATATTACTAAAGCCTGAGGACCTGAGGACTGTTCTAGTGAGGACAGAATGTGGTCCAGGTCTTCAACAGAAAGCCTGTTAACATCAACGAAACAGAGTCTACTGATTCAGTCAGTTGGACAGAAGTTTAACGTTGGTAAGTCTGTTCTAGTAGAGACGGCTTTATGTGAAATGGCAGCTGTCAAATAAGCAGAGGCTCAAATTTCAGGATTAATTGGATGGCAGATACAGTGACAAGTAGACCTTCACAATGTATTGTATTGTCATGATGTAATGACAGTAATCACATCACAGGACATCTGAGGTCAAGTGAGGCAAATGGAATCTAACAAATCAAGACAACTAATGTTTTTGCTGCTCGATGCTGAAGGAATAGACACCTTTCTCATTTATCCTTCTCAAAATAGAGTCAGACAGCTGTCATTATATAAAAAAGGTTGAAACCAAACCAAAGTTTGATAAACTGGAAGTTATGAATATTGTGGTAACACATTTAACAGCCTGACCATTCCCCAAGGTTTCCAAATGCTTTGACTGGAATTAAATTCAGCTTTCTCTGTGAGACTCTTAGTTTGGCTCTAGGTTCAGCTCTGTGAAGGAGGAAAATGAAAGATTAGCTGTTATTAACACATAGAAAGGTGCAGGTGTATCTGTAGCGTCTGTGTGCTTGCATGATTCATGTTCACACAAAGAGAAGTTGGAGTTCATCAACAGCAGCAGCACTTACGTTAATCCTTTTAAATTCTTCTTAATAAATAGACATGTTTAGCTCCGTCTCATTATTTAGTATTATCACTGTAATATTTTATCTGATGAGTTTTCATTAACATTAACACAGGAAGATAATAAGAGTGCATGTGGAGATTGTGTCTGCGGTGTCTGGTATTTAACAATGTACATAAATGTAACATTATAATGCTAGTTATGGTGAAATTTACTGTCCGTCACTGCATTAATAGAATAGAACAACAGAAACAGACCATTAAAACAGAAGTTAGGACACAGCTGGGGTTGTTAGGACAGTATTCAGGAAGTTTACTTTAGGATGCTTCTATGATACTGTTTTCTTATCAGGAATTAAAGAGAAGCTTTAGAAACGGTAAAAGCTACCACCCTAAATTCAGGCCTAAACAAAGTTGTTATGATTCAGAGTTTGGATGTTTCTGTAATGTAAGGATCACTGGTGGTCTTCGTTCACAGATGAGCCCCTCGTTATTATCATGTATTATTATCAGTACATGTTAGATCAGATTGCCTTGAGAATTATGGCAATGTAATGGTGTGACGTTAATCCAGTGTATGTTAAACTACCTAATTTCCCTTCAAAATCACTTCAGAAGAGCAGTTACAGACGCATTAAAGCCTAAAAGTCAAGATTCAACTTGATTATTTTTATTTTCTCTGCAGATGCACTCCCTGTTAGATCACCCCAGTCATTCCAGAATGGTTTATTCTTTTCTGAATTCAAGTCATCTGGTGGGGAAAAAATCCTGTATTCTTATCATATGCAATATATATATTGCACAACAAAACACTTACAATGTCAGATTGTGTCATATGTGTGACATGTGACCAGATTGTGACATCAGGTGGAGAAAAAGCTAGTCCTGTTCAGACTGGATTACTGTTTCAGGAGGCCGTCTGTAGTAAAATCTCCCACTGATGAAGAATAGATTTACTGTTTTCTACAACATCAGATGTTGATATTAAAGGCCAGTGATATTGCACATATACGGATGTGAAGTAATGTTTTATAGTTGCAATCATGGATGGAGTAGCCTAATTCTAGAGGTAAACCTCAAGTAAAGGTATTAATATATAACTCGAGGAAAAGTAACTTTCCAAAAAACAACAAAAAAACTGCTACTACTGCTGTAACTTTAGGAATTGCAGTGAAGGTTGCTTTGTTTTTTTTTTTTGAGCTCTTTTGGTCTAAAAGAAAATTCTACAGCTCCAAATTTAGAGTTGTTGCTGATCTCAGTGTAATAACATTAACACCAAAAGGAATTAATTAATAAATATGAATGTCTAAAATATACAAATGGAATAAAAAGTTGATTTCTTGACTCAGTAATATGCTTAGGAGAGTATTTCGATTTGAGAATACTCAGGATAAGGCTAATAACATGTGCTTGTCAGTGTAACTAGTATAATGTAACTGATGATTGTCTTTGGAGTCTTGTTTCTCTGTTTGGCTTTATTTTCTTTCTTCTCCTACTGATGGTTTCCCACTGGAGAGAGATTTGAGACCACCCAGACCAAGTAAATAGCTGGGAGGCTCTTCTAAACCATCCATTGCTTCATAATTCAGCTTGGGTTTAATATGGATATGCATGCAAACGCATGACATCATCAGCCTGGAAAATCGTTTAGAGGTGTATCCGAGACTAAAATTGTTAGCCCACCGCTGAGTTTGGTGAAGAACAGCAGGCAGTTCGGCCTGCGGTCGTGTCGGGGAAGGTGGCAGAAGAACACTGACGTGGCAGATCCGGATGGCAGTAAAATGACTGGGGGCACCTGTAAAAGAGGAAATTACCCCAGAAGCACATGGGAATTCAGTGCTGGTTGAATAGGGCTTAATACAGTTCATTGATTAAACCTGTGAATGGAAGAATCCATTCATTTGTGTTTGAATGTGTTGCAAGTTGTATTATAATCACAGTGTGTAGCATCATAATCACAATCGAGCATTATGTCCAGATTGTGCAGTCCTGGCTGAAAAGAGCTGAGAGATTCTTAAAGCTTCCCTCTTTCTGCTAGCTGTTGCCTATAGAAGTTCCTCTTCTCTCTCTCGCTCTCTCTCTCGCTCGCTCGCTGCTGACCTCTCTTCTCATGTGTCCACCTCGTCATCTCTAAACAGGATTACTGCGGGACTCACATTGTTAGCAGTTAATCGTTTTAATGATGCCCGGTGTGCATGCGTGTTCTGGATGCGAGTCTCAGTCAGCTGTATAAGCCAGCCGTTATCAGACGCGCCCTGACTGCGCCGCATGCTGGCCTGCGTGTGCGTGCGAGTCTGTGACGTCTTGGGTGATTCCTCCTTTATCATCAGCTACGTGTTGAGAGAAGCTGCCAAGTTCAGAAACGTCTCGGCCTCGGGGCGTGTGTTTGCATGTGTGCTCCTCCCTGGAACATAGCTTATCTATTCATAAC